>VUQI01035038.1:35244-51388 GCA_015106735.1 Paratilapia polleni
TATCCAGTGAGCTGAAATAGACCCTCGGTGAGACAGTTCTGGTCCCCAGGCCACATGTTTAACACCACTGGCTTATACCTCTATCCAAGCTGATACAGTGATGTGTTTAGGGGTAAACAGTGACTTAAGGCATGGAAATTAAAAAAAAAAAAAACCTTATCTAACCATGATGAGTAGCAGGCAAAATCCAGATGCCAAAGAAGCAAATCGTGCATTAATTCAACACCTTAGGGTGCCATAATCAGGGGCGTGTCCAGAGAGGTTGGGCATGCGGTGCACCGGCTCCCCTCTAAATTATGGTGTCCCACCAACCAATGCCATTGGACTAGCATACTCTTAATCTTACAAGGCCGAACACTGGATGAGCGCGTGGCTAGGACCAGACACGGAATGTAATTTAGCACATTTACTCAAGTACAGTTTTAATGTACAGTACTTGTAATTTATTGAAGTATTTTTATGTTACTCTACTTATACTCACCTACATTTTGGATGCAAATATTTCACTTTGTCCTCCAAACCATTTGCTGTAAAGCTTTGGTTACGTCTTATATGGCAGTTTTAAAAACATAAACTACTAACATATGATGCTGTGTTATTATACTAAAGCTACCCAGCTGCAACATTAAAGTGATACACATTAATGAATCAATAATTATGGTCCAATAACACAATGTATATGATTCTACATAACGAGTACTTTTACTTTATGTATTTTAAGTATATTTTGATGGTAAAACTTTTGCACTACTTCAGTCGGATTACGATTTTTACTTATAAGTAAAGAGTTTAAATGAGGGGTGTCAAACATGTGGCCCAGAGCCCAGAACTGTCCCACCAAAGGGTCCAATCTGGCCCGCTCGATGGAGTTTGAAAATTGCAGTGAAGTCATTAATAATTCCAGTTTTTCAGCAAAATGCTCTGCTGTTGTTGCTGTGTGGTTACCAGCATTACTACACAGGAGTGAACATATATGTCCATTCAAGGTATTTCTAGAGCCCAAGTTGTCTGGACTGTTGTTTAGTTCCAAAAATGTAAAATATGAAGCTTTTGTGCATTTGTAGATCCACTCTGACATACTGCACATATTTTTTTTATTGCCATCTTATTGCCAGTTTGGTTTCATTAAATGTTTAACATCACCTGTAGCCATTTATGTTGGTACGAGAGGTGCGCTGGACTCGCTGTAGTCTTCTCTTGAACGAAAGGTGTCACTACTCAGAAAAAAAACTCTGCATCAGTGCTGGTATAGCAATAGAAGAAGTTGAAATAGAACTCAAACCAATTGCAGAGTTATTTTCAAAGCTTTCTCCTGAAAGTATTCTCTTTTTAAGCGGTTGCAGCACCTCCCTCTGTATAATAATGAGTCCCTGAGCTCCTGTACTGATATATCATTGAAATGGCGGTAAAAACCAACACGATCGTACACTTGTGAGCCTGAAAATCACACCCAATGTTTTCTACACTTAATTGAACTCTGATCAAATATTCTGATTTCCTTTGGGCCCCCCTCTGCCTTATTCTAGGTCCACCATATCAAAACTCCTGTAAACGCCCCTGGCCATAACACCACTTTAAAGCCAGCTATTACTCTCTGCTTTAGTACAATAAGTTTATGGCCCTGAACATTCAAATAAAGCCCCAACATGACATCTCTGCAGCGCGCATCATCTCCCTCCAGCTTACCTGTGTCCTGTCTGAACTGGTGCATGGACTGGAGATCTATGATGTACGGCGAGAGCCGGCTGTCCACCTGGCCGAGGACCACGCTCCCTCCGCGGGGGTCGCTGCTCCGGATGGCCGCCTCTATCTGGTGGGAGACGGCGGGGCTGTAGGGCCGCCACCGGCCGTGTTCGTTCAGCCATTCCCACACCACCACGGCAGAGGCCAGGAGCATGTTGTTACTGTTGGCCCTGGAGGGGAGAATTACAGATGAAATGGCAGGAAAACACCAAGAAGCAGCGCCGTGGAGGTGAAGGAGGAGGAGGGTGTTAGCCCAAATGAAGCCAAGCAGAGGCCAAAAGCGCAGCAAACAGGGTGAAATTCTCTACTACAATTCCTTCATTTCAGCCTTAATCTATCCCCCTCTGTGTGAGAGAGTGTCGTGATGAATGATAAAGGCCCAAACGCTAAAACAAAGCCAGGCTGGGGGACTTACATGGAGCCACGGCTGAGCTAACGCCGGGAGAAGGCGGCGCATTCTTCCACGAAGACCGGAGCTCCGCGCATGGCCGCGGGGAGAAGGAAATCACGGCCCCCGCTCAGCCTGCCTTTGTTATACCGCCGTAATGCTGCGCTAAAACACACACACAATACAGCGGCCTGGGTGCTGTGGTTCCCGTGTGGTGCGTTATCTCCAGCCTCGGCCTCGGTGCCGCGTAAAAATAAAAAAATAATAAAGCCTCTGTGGTTCCTTCTGCTGGGTGTAAATCCGGCTGGGAGTAGATAGCAACAGCTAGTGTGTGTATGCGTGTGTGTGTTTTCCTCCTGTAGTTTGGGGCGTTGCAAACAGAAACGTTAAGAAAGTAGTGACTTCCAACAGCGCAACCTCAGTAGTAACAACTCCCAGATCCAGAACACGTTCAGCCGGTCTGGATCACACAAAGCCGGAGACTCATAACCAAAAAACTCGAGCTGTTATTATTTCAGATTTTGTACAACAAAGTAATCTTATTTAGACATGTGAGGTCTTTAGACACTTTAAACTCTTGTATGAGAAATTCATAATATTTGTGGATATGCAGATGCGTTTTTCTTGCCAAAGAAGAGGTTTTATCCCTTTGTAGCTCCACGGTGTATTATAATGCACAATAAGAAATGTTGTTTAAATCACACTTATTTTTTTTCTTTACCTTAAAAGAAAGGTACGTTATTATGCAGCTGTTTTACCGGGGCAGCCCTCTTGAGATCAAATTAGGCTGTGGACTAAAATGAGTCTGAACCTCCCTGCTTTAAACGCATATCTCTGGACTCTTGTATAAGAAATTCTTCACATTTTTGGACATAGAGTTTTTCCTGCATACAAAAGAGTTTGGTGACCCATCAAAGTGGTTTTGGCTCTCAATTTCAAAGAAAACTCACCACCATTGTCTTTAAAAATCAATAACTCACCATTTTTGTTTAACAAATTTCCAGAAATCACAGGAAATACACTAAACCTGAAGACTTAGCGCAGCTGCAGCAGCCTGAAAGACACTTTAAGCGCTGACCTCTGGACTGTTGTTTTTTTTTTTTAATAATCATAAAATTATTAGACAATAGATTAATGGTATTTGAATCTTTATGATTCTAGCAACTTGTCTAGATCTAGAAATACTTTTATTTTCCAAAACATTCTTGTGTAGTAATGCTGGCATCGAAACTCCAGGAATAGCCGTGCATTTTATTGTAAAACTAAAGATATTATTGACTTCAAGCCATCCTGTGGGCTGGACTGGACCCTTTGGTCAGCTTCCTCTGGCTCCTGGGGTGCATGTTTGACACCCCTGAGTTAAACTTCTGGCAGAGCTGACAGAGTGATGTGTTTAGCAGTAAACATGAATTTAAAAAAAAGATTTGACCTTGATTAGTAGCAGGCAAAATCCAGATGCCTCACAGATTCCCGTCTGGTGTCTCTCCAAAGAGTTTTCAGCCTTCTCTCAAATGAAAATCACCACGACTGTCATTAAAAATAAATAAATCACCATTTTTGTTTATGAAATGGCCACAAATGACAGGGAAATGCACAAACCTCTGCTAAATAAGATAACACTCTTTTCTATAAGTATATATGAAGACTAATAATTTGCCCCCCACTCAAAGGCCCATTTTGAGCAGGAAAACTCTGATGGAGATGCACTTCAGTTGGGATTCTGTCATCTAGCAATGGTCCTCCAGATGTTTACACCACATTTATTTGGGTCAGTGCGGCTGAAATATGCAATGTGAGGAAATCAAAGCACACCATCTGTGTGCTATCATAGCTTGACACTTTACATTTAAAGGGCTGAGGGTAAGACATGAGGCAAAATCGGACATAAGCTCGTACACAGAGCTGTATCCGGGGCCAGCTGTGGTGAGTTTGGACAAAAATGTTTTCAAGAAGAATTAAATATTGACCCTCGTTGGCTTTTCTGAGCTGACCCAATGACCTGCGAAGGAAGCAGTGGTTATAAACTAACCTGCAGCAGGTGAGTGAAAACAGTAATTAACACACAGAGGCCTGAGGGCCAGCACACTGGATTGGACCCTTTGGTGGGCTGGTTCAGCAGTGAAGAAAAAAGATGTACTGCTGTTCCTGGTGTGGTGATGCCAGAGAAAGTGTGGCGGACTGCCCATCTGGGACATGTGGTGGGCTGATGGGATGTTATACCAGGTCACTTAAGCTAAATCTATTTGTAATTTAAGGCTGTCACAATATCCGATTTTCTCTGCGTGGTCACTGGGGTAAAAAGAATTCACTTTATTATTATTATTATTATTCATATTATTGGACCTCTAGTACTGAAAAATTTAAATAGTGCTCTCAGTCAGCTGAGTTTTGTCTCTATTTGGGAAATGAATTACACACTGAACAAATTTTAAAGACTGTGTAGAGAGTCTGTATCCATAACTCCACAAAACCTGTGCAAAAAGAACAACTACATAAATATTAACATGATATTTCATTTTTAAATGGTTCTTAAATACTAGTAGATAAATAGCGAATTTATGTTCATTTTAAATGGAGATTATCCAGATTACAGATGCAAAAACTGGGACTGAGAGAAAAGACGTCGGTTAATGTTATGGATGCACCTTTAAAAAATCTCTAGAACAAGCCATAGAGAACATATACGAAGTACACAAAGTCAGCTACTAGTGTGGATCTCTTTCAATTCAAGAGTCAACCAAAAATACCCCCAAACGTCACGCAGCCAACACAGTCTCATGACAGGGAAATAGTCATGACCTCTAATACACGTTTTTTCATCTGTTCGGTTTCATGGGTGCTGATTCGTGTCTGTGTACCTACAAGAAACTAATATTTTACGTTTTGAAGGGAGAAAAAGCACAGATTTGGAGGTTAGAGGGGTTGTTCGAGTCCTCCACCTGACACTAAGCTTCAGAGTTAACTTTAAAAGGTCAATAATTAGCAAGCAGATATTGTGTAGACAAAGAGAGAGAGGCAGGCTGCATGTGCCCATCTCTGTGCGTCTTAGCGCACCAGCGCGCTGTGGAGAGGGTGAAGCGTGGATTCCGAGACTTCCTTCAACTAATTCCAAAATGAACCCCAGGACACCGGGATATAACCGCTCTCAGTCTCCAAGGCGCACGGGTGCGCACGCCAAAGATGCACACAAATGCGCACATGCAGCCTCTGTCTGTCTCGGTTTTTTTTATCGGTAAGGCAGGCAACCTGTACCTGCTTCTTTACAGGACAGAAGTCCGGAAAAGGAGATATGGAGGAGAGATGGACAGAGATTATTAAGTAGCTCATGTTTAGTTTCAGTGAACGTGTGAGACGTTTTTGGATAATTTTGATTGAATATAATCATTTGAAAGTTTAAGCTCTCTCTGTTTAAAAAGTAAAGGTTTTTGTGCCCCTGGCCTTGTACGTTATGATCAATCGGTGTATTCCTATAGTGACTTTTTGAAGGTGCAACCACAAGTGAGTCCATTTCTTTACATTTGTAATCTGGATCCTCTCAGACGAACACAGTGGGCACATTTCAGCACAAGGGTGTCGCTGGTAGTATTGGTCTCTTATTACAAACGCGTGGCCCAAAATAAAATAAAAATCACACAAAACAAGAAAACAAGATCACTGACATACAAAAAGACAGTTGTAACAATGTCTCCAAAACTTGGTACTAAAACCACAATGATTTGATTGTCAGAAGCATTCAGCCTGCAGATAAATTCATACACAGGATTTCTCATCGCTGTTTTAAAAGCACTGACTGTCAAGTTAGTAACACACATACCATCCTCAGCAATAGTCGTTGTTTTTGTACAACTTTTGTAGCGTTATGGTTAAAGACTCTCCAGCTTCATACACTCCTGAGTGTGATTCACTTGCTAATTAAAGAAGAATCTGATGGTTTATATGAATAGGTCGGCCCGAAATACTCATTCTTTCTCAGTTTCCACCACTGCACTCAGAGATAAGGACTTTCATTAAAACATTCACCTGTTGATACGATCTTCTGCGTCCACACACTCCAAGACTTTCGGAACAAAATCCCGGTTCTTCATGAATGAAAATCTATCCTTTCGGCTCCACCATGGCTGTTTTCTTCCCCTCCTCTCTACCCAACAAAGAAAACCCCTCGTCTTCTTCTTCTTTTCTTTATATATATATATATATATATATATATATATATAAAAAATACTATCCACGAAGACAGGAAGTCGAATCCATCTGAAGGGTTAAAAGTGGGAAAATGGTGCCTCCATTGTGCGCTGAAATTAATCTGGCACGCATCCTGTCGCCTCCATCTTCACTGACATACAGTGGGGGAAACTTGGTATGAGGCTCCAGAGGGGACCCCCAGCTCCGGCCCCCGGCCCCCCACACACCACGCCCAGAAACCCACCAGTGTGGACAAAAAGAAATGAAACACTTCAGCTTCTATTTATTGAACCGAGTTTTTTTTTTTTCTTTTTTTTTTTTTTACTTTTTGTAACACTTGCAGGTGGAATATAGTTTAAAATCTAAAATTAAACTTTATTTGCATGTACCGGGAACACGCTGTTAGGAAGCTTTTAACGAGAGGAGTTTTACGTCTTTGTGAGGTGGTCACGTACTGCCGCCTGGTGGACAACATGGAAATCACAGCTCGATTTTTCTGTTTAGACTACAGCCACATAATGATGAAAACTCAGCGGAAACCCGGTATTTATTTATGTAATGATTTAATTTTAAGGGCGATTACACAGTTTTAAATTCTCAAATTAGTGTTTTGTCCTCATTGTAAGATCCACGTCTCTCCTTTTTTAACTCCATATTTCCGTTAAGCCTCATTGATGATGTGCCCAGCATGCACTGCGACACTCAGTATCTTTTTACTTAGATAATAACAGAAAACATAATATTTTGGTCTATTTAGTCTGGAAAAACGCTGACTACTTATGTCATGGTGACAGCTCTCGTACTCGTCCCAGGCTCCATAGCTCAGGGGTTAGAGCACTGGTCTTGTAAACCAGGGGTCGCGAGTTCAAATCTCGCTGGGGCCTTGCCATGTCATTTTCTTTTGTTTGTTATTCGAATATGGTAAAACAAAACAAAAACCTTAATCAAGCTGTCCTGTATTTTTCATTACCGGGGATCTGTTACAGTAAAATTTCTTACTTTAGCAAATGTAGCCTGCTTTCTAGAGTGAATTTCTGTTTTAAACTGCTCGCAAATAAAGCAATGTAAATAATGCAACGACACAAAGTTGCCCTTTGTGGTACTTCTGCGTCTGTAGAAATACTTGTGTTTGTAACTTAAAATCAGGCATTGGTGAGTTTTGTAGCTGCTTACACCTTTGTAACGTAGTGGTAGCACAGCGAACTAGCAAGCTAGCTAGCTAAGTTGCGTTACGTTGGTTACTACCTGGTATTTTTAAGTCCCTTTCCTTTGTAACAAACGCTTCAGAGATAAATGTAAACGCCATCACCCCACTAATCACCCCGCAGACATTTTGTCATATAGAGTAGTCATAATGGTGCTATAAGAGCCCGGATAGCTCAGTCGGTAGAGCATCAGACTTTTAATCTGAGGGTCCAGGGTTCAAGTCCCTGTTCGGGCGTTGAGTTTTTTGCTTCTTCGCATTGTTTTTGTTCGGTCAGGAACGTCTGTCCAATATCATCTTCCAATCAGGGAACACACTTTCCAGCGTCAGATTGGATTTCTGCCAATCATGCCACCTGACGATAATGGACTTCAGCCAATCACCGTGCTCCCCATTGAACGGTCCCATCAGACCTTTCCTCCTGATTTTTCCTCTGCAGTTTTCTTTAAGATGTCTTCAAAAAGTAATTCACGTCACCATTAAAGTTTTTCTTTTCTTTTTCAGTACTCATCTATCTTTATTTTTCCCATCTGTCACGCAAAGTATGATTTTGTTACCGAGTGTCAAGTTGCTTTATCTGCTAACGTCACGCAGCATAGTAATGCTATATGGGTGATTGATAATGTCAGCATTATTTTTTAATGCGCTGCAATGTCACACTCAAGCAGTAAATATAGCTGATTACATTCATTGAAAATAGCTCTGAGAAGTGATGGAATTCATTTGCCCATGTGAACCAAGAAAGACTGTCAGCAGTCAGTGTTGTTAGGTTTATTCATATCACTACATTGTACTTCATGTATTACAGAAGACATTAACTTGCTGAATAAACCCAAGGATTAGAATGTATTAGCTCTTTTGAATAACAGCTATTGATGCTCATTACTGATGCTCATGCTATATTTGTGCCTTTATTGTATCTAAAAAAAAGCATGTTAACAGTGTACTTTCCTTAACTGATGTTATGAAGTAAGTCTGTTTATATGAATGCAGCCATATTTAGGCTGTCATGCAGAGGTGTAACCATGGTCATTGTTTTTCCATGTTATCTTTAGATGAGCTCTAAACCCAAAAGCCACAAGGCTCCATGGGAGATGGAGAATGGATGGTGAGGCTGAAGGCATTTGCCAGCTCTGGGGTTTGGCCTGCTGGAGGAGGTAATGGATCAGCCCAGAGGCAGCACAAGTGGCATAGTGTCCAGATGGGATCTCATCCTGGAGGACTACAGGAAGATCAGGCAGCGCATTTTGGCCAATGGGATTCTTATGCAGCAGACCAACCTCGAGTTAGAGGATGTCAGTCACACCACACTGGTGCAGTAGCACAACAAGAGGGTGAAGGGGCAGGACAACGCGGTGGTGATGCAGGGACTGAGCCTTCCGAGCCACCTAACAGTAGCAGATGACCCGCTCCCCTTGTGCAGCTCCACAGCCAGGTCCACCTCATGAGTATCACCTGCCCAGCAGCACCGTGGGCCAGGCAAAAATAAAGAGGAAGATTTTACCTACAGATGCAACACCTGGGGCTGTAAGGAAGTGTCTCCACAGGCAGCTTTTTCCTGCTCCACCTTCCCAGGTGCCTGCCCTGGTCGCTGCTCCACAGCCCCTTTTTCAACCTCCCCCCCACCACTCCTGCTCCTGCTCCTACTCCAGCCCGAAAGTTGACCCGCAAAGTACTTCACAATACATGTAAGAAATGTGGGGAGTTCAGAACAGCGGAGACTGGACACAGCCAATTCAAAGGCATTGTGTACTGCCCCCTACAGGGGCTGTTCCAAAGGAGCAGTGGCTGTAGGACATTAAAGGGAAAAAAGTGTTTACCTCCCTCCCAGGGGCATGGGTGCTGTGATTAGTGCCCCCCTCCCCCTCTCAGGGGGATGAGTGCTGTGATTAGTGCCCCCCTCCCCCTCTCAGGGGGATGAGTGCTGTGATTAGTGCCCCTCTCCTCCTCTCAGGGGCATGTACATTTATATTTCTGTATATAGTTTTGTCTGTTCTTCTGGTGTTTGTTTTTGTTGTTTTATTGTCTGCAGTTGTACACTGAAAATTGTAGTTTGGTAACTTTTATCAATACTTGTATGTAGAAGTACATACTTGTGGAATCACTTTGTTCTGCACAGTTTTTTTTTTTACCACCCACACAGTTACTTGAAAATATTTCAGACTGTACCTGTATCATTAAGCCAGGAGTTCTGAGGAGTTTTAAGTGCCAATTTAAAAAGCCAGCACCATGTTTAAAGCTATAAAGGGAATTTTGAGCTTTTAATTTTAGCTCTTTAATACAATATTTGTTATCACTTTTGCTCCTTTACTTTTTTTAAGATGTCTTTCTTGCTAAGTAATTTTCATGCACACTTGGTCACAAATGTTGCAGCAGAAGAAAAAAAATAAAATGCTTTATTTTAAATCAGTTCTGTGGTCAAAGCCTTTCTGTGTTCCACTTGTTTTGGAATAAAATGTCTATAGTTCCTGGTAGGTGGATGGAGGTATTCACTCAAATCACTGATTGAAAATAAAATTTGTTCACAAGAAAAAGTTTTATTTTATTTCTTATTTCTACAAAATAAATGCAATAAAACAGTACATCCCTCATATCTTACAGTAGTGTTTAAACAAATGACCTCATTTCCATTAATAAAAAGTACACTTTTCAGTATATAGTTATATCATCAATTTCTGGCAAGAGCAGGACTCGAACCAGTGACCTTGGAATCTACTTTTCTCTAAATTAAACAAGGAGAGAACAATATAATCAAAGGCATTTAACACAGTTTCTGAAAAACAACACTTAAAAATCTTGATATAGAAGAATTAAGTCATAAAACATCAATTTCATTCATTTTTGTCTCATTTTTCTTCTTCCCCCCATTAACAGTCTGCTGTCACCGAAGGTCTGATGGTGTCGCTAACTTTGAATGGCACGTTCTCATCGTCAGAATGGAGGGGAGCACGGTGATTGGCTGAAATCCATTATCATCAGGTGACATGATTGGCAGATATCCAATCTGACACTGGAAAGCGAATCCCCTGATTGGAAGATGACAGACGTTCCTGACCAGGTGTTGTTCAACTCTTGCAATACTGACACAATCTTACACTGTCCCCCCAGTGTACTGCAGAAACGTTCGTGAACGCTGTCAGCTCACTTGTTATTCCTTTTTAATCTACGTTCATTCGTGTTTGTCATTAATGAATTAATATTTATTTGTGTGTGACTCCGCCTCTGCCCAGTTGTGCACTTGGTTTGCCCATTACACCCATAAACGCCAACAAAACGGAGACCATGGTCATAGCTCCTCCTGAGTTATATCCTGAAATCACTCAGACTCTTACTTCCTTTTGTTCAAACGCTAAACCCAGTGTTGGAAATCTTGGCGTAATATCTGATTCCTCTTCGGGTTTCGACTCACACGTGAAATCTATTTCTCGTTCCCGTTTTTTCCATTTAAGGAACATTTCTAAACGACATATGGTCTCTTTGGCTGAGCTGGAGAAAATTATTCATGCACTTGTGTCATCGCGCTCAGATTATTGTAATGCCTTGTTTACTGGCTTAGATGAATCATCTCTTTCACGCCTCCAAGAGATACAAAATGCTGCATCCAGACTATTAACAACCCGCTCACATCACTCCCATTTTATAGTCTTTTCATTGGCTCCCAACACATTTTAGACTTCGTTTTAAAATTCTTGTTCTCGCATACAGAGCACTAAACGGCCAGACTGTTCATCCCAGCTTCTTACCAAACACACTGCTGCTCGAAGTCTGCGTTCACAGGCTCAGAATCTGTTGGTTATCCCACGTACAAGAGTGAAGACCAGGGGGGACAGAGCTTTTCAGGCTGTGGCTCCCACTACAGTTAGTTTAGCTGACTCCTTTGGACTCCTTTAAAAAAACAGTTAAAACCCTTTTTGTTTAACCGGGCTTTTTGATGATACTTTTACTGATTTAATTTATTCTGTATCTTAACTTGTTTTGTATTGTTTTTTATGACACAGCGTTTTGTGACCACTTGTCTGTGAAAAGCATTTTATTAATAAACGTTACTTACTTACTTTAACAGTTGTATTTAGTGTAGTGCTCTAATTCTGTCCTTTGTCTCTACTGCTGCTGCGGTGGTTACTGGGAGTTCACTCACTTTTTGCAGTGACATAATTAGTTTGTATGTATTGTATATTTAGTGTGGTGTTTAGGGTTGTTTTGTTGTATAGTTTGTGCACTAATAGAACACTCCCGGTGTCCCAGCAGTGGTTGGCTGGCTCCCAGCAGCTGTAGTATGACTGTCTTGTCTTCTTCCTGGTTTTATATACAGTTTTAGTTGTTAATAAATAGCCAGTTGTGGTACCTAACCGGCACTGACTCTTGTGGCCTCTTAATTGAAGCTCCTGCATTCTTTTACCCATGTCACATTATTATTATTAATACTAATAATAATTTATGGTGCTTATATACCTCTCAATAAGAAGTAGGTGTATCTAGCTAAATTAGTAGCTATAAAAGATAATACCGGTAACAAATTTTTGTAGGCAGACTTATTTGGACCATGCATATGTGGAAATAAATACCCGAGCAAGATCACTTAATAAGATACATGAATACTTAATAATTTGACAAATTTTCTTTATTTCCAAGCAAAAAACAACAACAAACTATTTTAATTGGTTCAACCTTGAAATATCTCTTCATAAAATACAGTAGACTGACATATATGCTGCAGGCTTCATTACTTTACATTATTGTGCATTTAGCAATCCAACAAAAAAATTTAATAAATAAAATACAAGCAGAAAAACACAAAATACAAGCACTGACACACATATACAGAAATTAAACATAAAAAAAATGAATTCCCACAAACTGGATATAAAACGTCTGCTGTGAAAGGTTAGCTGCTGTTGGAGCTGAGGTATTGTTTGTGTGTGGCGTAGTCTGGTCTCCGTGGGTGATGTCAGCAGCTGGTCCGGTTGGCGGCCTTCTTCTCCTTCGACTGAGCTTTCCAGTGGGTGACGCAAACAGCCAGCACCATAATCAGCAACCCGAAACCCATGACCACGCAGTACAAGTGGCTAAAGAGAAACCGAGAAAAATCTGAAACTGAAGACAAACAGATAAATAAAAAGAGGCTGAGGGTAAAATACGTCCCGATAAACAGCTGCTGCACATGTGAAACACTCAGGGCCGCTCCTGTGGTGTCACACAGGGAGGTAGTCTTGGCAGATTGTTCCACTTCCTCTCAGTGTAAAGAAGTTTAACTCCACATTTAATATCCCTGAGGTGTCTTAAGAAAGAAAGTGCAATTTCAACATTACTGCGGTGTCAGCTGACAGGCCATGGGTGATGTCTTTGTTAGTAAGAAGCAGAGTTATTATAGTTTTATATTTTCTAATTAGTTTTTATTTTTATTTCGTTTTGACTTTTTGTTCTCAATTCAGTTTAATTTCAGTTAGCTCCCAGAGTGAGTTTGCTCGTTTCAGTTTAGTTTTTATTGTTTGAAACTGTTTAGTTGTAGTTTCGTTTTTATTAGTTTCAGTGTTAGTTTTAGTCTTTTTAAGTATTATTATACTTAGGGCAGATGCCAGAGGCAAGATTTAGGAAAATCAGTCTGGATATTACAATATAAACAGAACTCCATGAAAGCAGTTGACTCACAGTCTGGTAGACATCCAAAGTCTCAATGAACGTGTCCATCAAAGCCTCATCAGGGAAGTTGTGATAACAGATTTTACCAAATTAACAACTACTAAAACTAAGGATGTGTCCTCTATATTTTTATTTTAGTTTTAGTTAACTATAATAACCTTGGTAAGAAGGCTGTAAAACTGATGAAAACACAGTTAAAAGTCTGAAATTTTTGCCCTCCTTCTTTGCATTTTTCATCCAGTGGGCCAATTTGGACCCTTTGGCAGGCTGGTTCTGGCCCCCAGGCCATTTGTTTGACACCCCTGTTTTAGGGGGCTGTTTTTTCAAACTCCACATTGACAGCCTTCTTTTAGGATTATCGCCAAAATTTAACCGTTCTTGACTCAACATCTTTCTAGAAAAGCTGTGCATGCATTTGTCTCTAGCAAGTTGAAATCCCAGCAAACGTTTCGAAGTTGAAAAACCATCGGCTCATTTCTTGACATCTAGTCTTGTCTGAAAAATAGCTCCAAACTGAAAGTTGCGTCTATGTCAAATATGCAACCACACCTTCTGCTGGATGACCTTCTTGGACTTTCTAGCAGGAGAAGTTTGTCCTTTTAAAGATTATTTAAAGATCATAATAAAATAAAACAAAACATTCTTGCTGGTGAGAAGAATAACAAACTCTGAGCTAACTGAAGAAAAAAATGGAAATCAAAAATTTTTCACAATGGAATATAACAGAAAGGGTCTGTGTATACTCTTACCCTGAAGCTTGGTTCCTTCCCCAATTTTTAAAATTGAGTTTACGTAGGAAACACAGTAATACAGCCCAAGGTCTCTCTCCTCAACATCAGAGATCCTCAGAGCCAGAGACCGGTTCACCAAGCTCACTGAATAGCGACCGTTGAGCTGAAACCCTAAAAAAACAATAAGGTAGAAATTTCAGTGTCTTGTGTCCATATTCCTACATGTGTTTCAATCAGAATTTGAAATCATCTGTCACCTTGGATGGGTCGTCCCTCTCTGAGGCTGGCAGAAAAGATCACGGTGGGAGGTTCATCTGGATGATGCTTAAGCCATATTGTGTCATAAAGATAGGAGAGGTTACAGCTTACCGTGGCTACTGAACCCAACTGGACGTGTTGGACCTCAACAGCAGGCACGAGCAGCATCCAAAACCCAGTCGTGATAAATTCTAAAGTGGATCGGATGGACACCAACTTTACTTTGTGTAATGAGTTCAATCTGAGAAAAAAGACTGATCCATGCAAATTTAAGTAACTTTGTTTTCTGACATGAAAGCAAGGACAGATATCTCTCTGATGTCCTTAATATTACTCGAATAGTGGAAAAATCTAATGTTGAAGGGTCAAAACTTGGAGTTCTTCTCATGGCCACTTGAGGCCAGTGTCAAAAGTGAGTCAGTCCCCATAGACTCCCATGTTAAAATGTCCAACTTTACAGCAGAAATAAATATGTTTACAGCCTGAAAGGAAAAACTGTACCTGCAGTTAGCTGTCTGCTAGGCTTCATATTCACTAACTGGAGTCATCTAACTGTACCTCTCGACGGTGTTTGTGCTGTTGGTGCCTTTTGGAGCATTTTCAATAGAATTATCTGAAAAATAATGAGGTTTGCTCTGCCATCCAAGAAGTTTGTGCTTCAGTTTTGGTGAGTTAAATTCTCAGGGTTTATTGTTCTGTTACTAAGGACTAATTAGAATGTATGTGCACCATATAGTTTATGAATGCAGATTGCTAACCAAGCTGACTAGTTTTAGCATCTTAGCATCTTTTACATCTTAGCATTCCACCAAACATTCGTCCAAATATGCCCGCTTCTGCCTCCAAAAAAAATGGCTGCCAAAATGCTGACTTGACTTCCAAATGGGGAGTTCAAAACCAGTGGGTGACATCAAGGTGGCCACGTTCATCTTCATGTACAAACTATGATTATACTCTCAAGGCTAGTGCCATGGAAACTATCTCACTAGAAATTATTTCCTTTTGAAGTCATGATCTTACTCAGTGCATGGAAAATGCAGTTTCACAGAATTGGACCACATATACACCCATGTTTAGCTCATTTTCCCATAGGTTCTGAAGAAAAGAATTCTGGATTCTGTTGTTTCAAAATATTTGTATCCATCCACAATTATCCAAAAACCTTTATCATTTATCATTTACTTTGTTTGTTCAACCAAAACTTTTAAAGAGCTCTGCATCTGACAGACACCGCTCATTGGATTCATATTCAAACCTGTTCAGTTTTTGCAAGATTTAGCATGTTGTATATTAAATCTGAAATGGTTAAAAATTATATTTTTTACTCTTTAATCTACATACAATAACTAAAAGTAAAATGTTTTAAAAAATGTTTTAAATTAAATCTCTCAGATACAGAAGCATTCAGTCTTCAAACTGTAGTCAGGTGCATCCAGTTTTATGCAGCTAGTATTTAACTGGAGTCCATTTCTAGCAAATTTATTTGATTGGACAGAGTTTAGAAAGGCATATGTCTATGGAGTTTCACTCTTATTTCAGTACTTTGTAAAAGCTCTTCTTGGCAGCAGCTACAGCCTCTAGTCTTCCTGGTTTTGCACTTCTGGATTTACATAATTTACCCCATTCTTGCAGCAGATCCTACGTCAGTTTGGAGGAGAAACAACTATGAACTGCCATCTTCAGGTTTCTCCACAGATGTTCTAAGGGGTTTCAATTCAATTCAATTCAATTCAATTTTATTTATATAGCGCCAGTTCACAACAATCGTCGCCTCAAGGCGCTTTATATTTTAAGGTAAAGACCCTACAATATACACAGAAAACCCCAACAAACAAACGACCCCCTATGAGCAAGCACTTTGCAACAGTGGGAAGGAAAAACTCCCTTTTAACAGGAAGAAACCTCTGGCAGAACTAGGCTCAGGGAGGGGCAGCCATCTGCCATGAGGAGAAACAGAAGAGAACAGAGGGAGACAGGACAAAAGACACAATATGGGAG
>VUQI01035044.1:0-14896 GCA_015106735.1 Paratilapia polleni
CACATCATGGATGTTCAGCTGACAAATCTGCAGCAACTGTGCGATGCTTTCATGTCAGTATGGACCAAAATCTCTAATTGTTGAATCTATGCCATGAAGAATTAAGGCAGTTCTGAAGGCAAAAGAGGCTCCAACCTGGTACTAGCAAAGTGTACCTGGTGGCTGGTGAGTGTATATGACTAGATACTAACTTTTATATGCACCAATCAGGCATTACATTATGACCACTGACAGGTCAGGTGAATAACACTGATTATCTCTTCATCATGGCACCTGTTAGTGGGTGGGATATATTAGGGAGCAAGTGAACATTTTGTCCTCAAAGTTGATGTGTTAGAAGCAGGAAAAATGGGCAAACGTAAGGATTTGAGCGAGTTTGACGAGGGCCAAACTGTGATGGCTAGACGACTGGGTCAGAGCATCTCCAAAACTGCAGCTCTTGTGGGGTGTTCCTGGTCTGCAGTGGTCAGTATCTATCAAAAGTGGTCCAAGGAAGGAACAGTGGTGAACCGGCGACAGGGTCATGGGCAGCTAAGGCTCAATGATGCACGTGGGGAGCGAAGGCTGGCCCGTGTGGTCCGATCTAACAGACAAGTTACTGTAGCTCAAATTGCAGAAGACGTTAATGCTGGTTCTGATAGAAAGGTGTCAGAATACACAGAGCATCAGTTTGTTGCATATGGTCAGCAAAAGGGGGACAAATACAATATTAGGCAGGTGGTCATAATGTTATGCCTGATCGGTGTATGTAAATATCATTCTTAAATTTCAAGGCTGATATCTACAAGGTTTTTATATTCATGTCAATGCCAGACTGAGGTGACTGATGGTTCTCTTCACCTCCAAAGTCAACTCGTTGCTCGTGTATCGGCCGTTCATCTCAGAGCAGGACAGGCGGAATCGTCTCTCAAAGCGAGCCGAGCCTTTAGCCAGTCGGTAGCGGACCGAGCGCAGGACGTCCTCGTACACAGAGATAGATTCAGCACCTGGTGGAGGTGCAAAACACACGAGGAAAAAAAAAGCACAGCACAGAAAGGAAGACAGGAAGTCAATACTAGAGAGATACTAGAGAAAACCAGGAGGAGAGAAAAGGAGTCTGTGGCTGATTACTTACTTTATCAGATGGATAAATTTTACTTTTTGATTTTCATGGCAATCTAATATTCACTATACTGAGTTTTTATTAATTGGAAGAGGATTCAGTTAAAAGTTAGAGTATTCCTGTGCATCAATCAAGTTTTAACAATATTTCAATCAAACTGTTATGAGTTTTCTTTTCTTCTCACAAAATCATACCCAGGTTATACAAGATTACTTAAGCATTTTGACTGTTTAATGCTATGGAGAAATATATCAGGAGTATTAAAAACAAAGACAGAGGCAATATGGCCACATTTAATTCAAGCTGTCTGACAAGTTTTGGTTTTATATCTTTAAATTATATCTGTCTAAGTTTGGCTAGTGCACTCTTATCTAAATGAAGCACATCTAGTTAAAAAAACAGAGAAAATATAATATTTAATTCTTTCAGTAATTTTTATAATATATTTTATGCACAGCTGTACCTGTGATGGCAATATAGGCAGTAGTATTGATGATTTCCAGTCCCCTCTCTCGCACAACATCCATGTCTACCAGAAGCTCCTCCCTCTCTGGGTTTAGCTCCTCCCCCAGCGGTTGGACCTCACAGCCGTCCAAAGTGTGTGCCACGGCGTCAGACATCAGAGCTAGCACACGGTGTAAAAGGTCAAACTCATATAATGACACAATTTATGCTGTTTAGAAAAATGAGTGGAGACTACAGAATCGTTGTTAAATCTTCTTAAATTAGACCATAGATGACAGGTGACTCACCTCCACCCTCCATCCCCTGTGCAGCGGTGTTGACAGCATGAGACAAGGAACAGACGATCCGGAGCTCTGGGAAGAGAGGGACACCGCGGGGACCTTCAAACTCGGGAGCTGGACGGGCCAGATGAGGCCCAACCCCAGACAGAGAGATCTGAGGGGCGTCAGGCTGGAGAACCACCAAGTATCCTTCCAGCTGCTTCAGGGACAGGCAGCTCTCCTCGTTGAAACATCTGGCAGGGAGTGAGAGAGATAAGAGAGAGATAATTTCTTTGGTGTATGCTAAATAAACTTCCACTACTTTGGTCCAGACTGTATTGACCTGGTTCACAGAGGATGACTCCTACAATTGATGCAATATTTCCATTTTGCGTCACCATGTGGTTGATATTTTGTTTTTTAGTAAAATTTGATTCACACATTACTGCTCTTCATCCCCACAGGTCTTTGGTTTTAGAGTACTCCACAGATTTAGCACTGTAGCTCAATGACACTTTCAGACTTATGATCAAGACATTTTACAAATTATCTAAATAGATGCATCAGATCCAAATATATTTTTATTTTTTTATTCCACACTTTGTTTCATCTCTCCATAACATGGCACCTACATTACCCACAGTACAACCTGACTGCAAACAGTACAGATGGAGAGTGAAACTCCATTTTCAAGCCTGTAGTCTTAACTCTTTTAATGCTGAGGGTCCCTGTACAGACCTTTACTGTTAATAAGTGTGCCTCCTTTTTGAGAAGTTTTCAGAGTGAACATTCAGTGGAGAGGCAGCCTGGTACACCTGTGATTTAAATGGGTGTAGCATGGCCGTGCTTCATTTCTGCTGAATCAAATCAGGTAGAGATGCAGTTGAGAATTTTTAGCCCACTAACATCATTGATTAAGCCCACAGTCACACAGGCCTGGAGACGGGTTGGCGACCCCTGGAGACCACCGGTTGCTAGGGAAAAATGTGCATTCCCCAACCGGTTGTCACAACAAGTAATAACTTTTCTTGTCCTCCATTTCCAGTTTGAATCACACTTTTTCAAGTTTCACTGCTGTTTGGCAAGTAGTTAGTGAGTGTCTGCAGACAAGTCAGCATCGTCCATGCAAACTATGAGCAACCATGGCAATCTGCTAGTGACCAAAGCAATCACAAGTAGGTTTTTGGTGCTCTTTGTGACCGATTTCACCTAGCAACAGCCAGCAACCACTCACCAGCTTGTTGGGGAAGACATATTTTTCCCTAGCGACCTGTGGTTACCAGGGTGTCGCTTAGTGGTCCCTAGGGTTGTGTGACTAAGGCCTAACTCATGTTAAATGGATGTCTTTTACTCCCACATGCTACAGTCACACTAGGGAAAACAGTAGTTTAAGACTGCGGCACAAACAAAATTATTGTGCAATGAACTTACAATCTCATTTCCTTTGAAATGGTTGCTTTGAAGATAGGGACTAGGTCTGCAACCACTCACAGTCAGTCACCATCTTCAAAGCAACTTTGGCGCATCAACAAGGCAATAAAACAGCAAAAAGACGGAGTCAGTCTGCTATCAGTCTGCTATTGAATGGGGTCAAGTTGGCAATTACATGCAATATTTTTGCAATAATAAGGCGATTAACTGTGATAAACTTAAGAAAAATCAAATCTGTCACCATCTGTACCTACATAGACAGAAATTCACATTAAACAGAATTTCACATTAGCTACTTGCATTCAGAGTCCAGCCAGAACATCATAGAATTAAAACAGAACAGACAAGTTGTGCTAATCAGCGCAGACTGACTCAGATTGATTGCAACATGTTGGCTGTCTGTCTGAGTTTATAAATAAGATCTCTATTATTTGCAAACCTTTGCCAATCTGTCTGAGAGTGATTGCAGTCAGTCTCAAGTCTGTAACTTGTGCAGTTGCCTTGCGATTGAAAGTGGTCTCCCAGAGGTTGAGGGTGTTGCACGTTCAGCCTCTGGGCAACCAATTGGTCGCCACAACTATGTACTTGCATTTGGTCACCAGCAGAAAAAGTCAATTCAATAACCAGACAACCACCGCTTTTTACTAGTCACAAGGAGGTAGCTGTCCTTTTTGCTGTAGTGTGACTGAGCCGTTCTGCACAGTTTAATGAAGCAGAACCAAAATTTTGAGTTCTGCTTTTTGCATCTAAGTGTAATATTTAAATACTTCAGTACATCAAGTATATCTTATAGAAGCCATGGTTGTTTATTTTGGCCTCATAGTTGTTCCTACTGACATGCAGATATCAGTAGGAACATCTGCATGCTCCTACTGAACATGTTTTGGTTTGTTTTTTTTGTTTTTTTCCAGGTGAAAATTGCAAAAAATAGCCAAGGTCTTAAGGGTTTAAGACTCAACTGAAACTGACTCAAGTAGCATGACTTAAGACTATTAATCAGAGATGGCTCAGGTTATTCTCCTGATTGAAGATAATGTTTTGGCTCTTAGGCCTTCCTCAAGATCACCAATCAAGACCTAATGACCGAGACACCATCCGAATAAAAGAGAAGAAAGAGTACGCAACGCTTTTTTCCTACTCTCATTGATCACCACCTCTCTACAGCTTGGTGTGCTGTATTTTCCTGTTAGATACCCTGCTGATAGCAATGCTCCACTGCAGCATGACTGCAGACTTTTACTATTGTCCTCAAATTGCTTGACATTTTAACTCCATGGTGTTAAGGCACCATGATAATGTCAAAAAGATCTAAATCCACAGCTGTCTCCTCTCAATCAGTTTTACTATTTCCACCACGGTCGTGTTAACTTTGGTCTGTTTGTGACACTAAAAAAAGGAGCAAATGTCAAACCTCAGCAGCTCTGCAGATACAAATGTAATTTTCCTGCCAGAAAAGAGCAAATCAGATAGATGGCAGACTGATAACACATATTTATTCATCTGCACTAAAATTCAGAATCATATTTGAAAGGGAATTAAGCTCTGTGTGTGTGTGTGAGTGTGTGTGTGTGTTATATTTCCACTATCAGAGTGAGCAGCTGCTTCTATCAGCCTCTCCAGAAGGGCCTGCTGTTCAGCCATCTGGGTAACTCCTGGCCTCAAATCAGTCTAATCTTCACACACGCAATAAAACATGCTCAAGTAAAAAAAATAAAAACAACTCCGGTACACTTAAGCAGAAACTAAGGGGAAAAAAATCTGTCCATGACCTTGAATCCTTGGGAACTTAAGAGCAGTTAGTGGGAGAAAATAATCTCCAGCATGACTCTTGGTCTGATAATGATTATAATCTTATAAACAAGCATCTAAAACAGCAGCCCACAAAGACAGCAACAGGAATATCTGCACAGGCTGAGAGTTTGATCAGATGGGATCTGTCGGCAGGTTGCTATTTTGAGTATAAATACACAATATACCACAAAGTATATGTGCTGCTCTGCCTGCGTGAATTAAATTTTCATCAGCTAAAAGTGACTGCTAAAGCCGGGGAGCCAGTTCTCAGTTGTTAAGTACGGTGGAGCACTGACCCGGAAACAGACTTTGTGTGCTTTTTATCTCACAGCCAGATGATTCAGTATGATTAACACTGAACCAATGTGGGTTATTTTTCAGGGATTGTGCAGGAGCTGAGCAGCACTGTGCTGTGCATATCAAGAACAACATCAACAGCAAGTAATAAAGATAGAGTTTTCATTTAGTTCATGCAATATCATAAAGTAATGGTTAATTATTTAATGGCTGTTTTACAGTTAAGAACAACTAAAAAAAAAAAAAGAACCTGCAGTTTACCAAAGAAGTTACTGGGTGGCTGAATGTAAAGAGAGATAAGATATTCCCTGTTATCGCTTGCTCTGACATACTGTATTCTCTATATAATCGTCTCTCATCCCACATCAGTCCTTATCACGGCCAAGGCAAGGTCCACGTTTGATGAGTTCAGTGTCAGAGGAGAAAGCAGCAGCAGAGCTCAGTGAGTGACGCTTCATCTGACAAACTCAGCTGCATTTGACTCTGTAGCATTTGTGCTGCTGGGAGTTTTCCAGTGTGATGATTTACATTTCTCTACGCCTTTATCATCTTCTACTGCTTCACTTTGTTTCCTGCTTTTCTCAAATTATGTTTGAATAGCACTCAAAGGACGTGCATGTAGTTAGAAAGCAAATTTGTCTTGCAGGAGGTTTTTGATTGCAGCATTGCATTTAAATTACATTCTGGCCTGTGGATGTGAAATCAGCATCTCTCTATAACCGACTCTTAACTGTGATATCACTGAGGTTTATGCACATTTGTGACAGAGACTTCGCTTATCTGTGCATTTTTGTACCTGAGTGAGGTGGTAAGCTTGAGCGGACGGACTCCGGGGGTGGCGAAGCGTAGAGAGTTTCTGTAGGTGACCTGCTGCACTGCACGGTTAAAGCTCTCGATGTCATCTCCCTCCAGCACTAACACAGACTGGCTGGGGTTCACGTGAACCTGGAGGGTCAAAAGAGAAGTACGTTCATATTAATTTACATTAAAGCTCCAGACAGGTATAGAGAAGTCATTTATGAAGTCATTATATTTTATAAAGGAATGCTTTATTAATGGCTCTATTAATGTTTACCACGCCTGAACCATTTCCTTTATCTATGACAGATATTCTAACATGCTATAAGTTATTAATTATGGTTTTCATCCGTTTTCATTAAAAAAAAGGAGTTAGCCTGACTCATCTCCATCAGTTAAGCTATTTTCAATGTCACTTTGGGCATTGAGTATCTGCCTCAAGGCTTCTGCAGTAGTAAATCTTGCTACTGTGGGCCTGTTAGCCATGTTCACTGTAAAACAACGTAGCGATTAGAAGTGAAAAATTACAATAAATTCAAAGCTTGTAATGTTTAAAAAAACAAAACAAAACATTTTTTGGGGTCATAAATGACCCACACAACTTTCCATTATCCTTGCCTAACCAATGGGCCAGTTTCTGTAAAAAAAACTATGAAAAGTTGTAGGAGAAGTTGACAACTTCATTGTATGAAATACTTTTACAATTAAAACCTGGGTGGACCTGGGTCTGGTGCCAAGTATGTTTTTACTGTTGTTCACTTTACCTGCATCAGAAACTTTAACATTTTAACTTTTCAAAAAGGAAAAAAAAAAAAAAAGAATGGACATCTTGCTACCTGTTAGTTTTTAATAGTTAGAGATTAGAGAAGAAAATGACTGAATTCACTGTTCTGCTTTAAAGGCAACGACAGGAGCTTTTAAGGTGACATCTTTTCTTGTATGTTTACTGATATGTGAATCAATCAGCTCACTTTAGATCAAAGTTAAAACCTTTGGGCAATCATTGAACATTTATTGGCTCTTGCATCACATATGTTTTAGTGATGATTGGATCTTCTCAAACTTAAAAATCAGTATGCATAATGCATACTGTTTCATCTCTATTTGAACAGCACAAAGTGTCGGAGCATCGTTCAGGGAGCTGGGGCGGCACTACACCAGTGTCTTCAACCAATGCACAGCAAAAAATTCAAAAAGACATAAGTGTGCGTTGACAAGTGCACATGAAGTATGGAATGACATCCCTATTTCTGGACCTAATACGCAACCTATTCTTTTAACCAAACTAAACACTACATAAGTATAAATTACAAAACATGAGGTAATGTACTCGCATTTATTTAGGATTTTTCTATTCTTACTGACCACTCAAAGCACTTTTAACTACAAGTCACAGGTTAACCATACATTCATTTATAATCACCAATTAACTTAACTTGCATGTCTTTGGGAGGAGGCCAGAGAAAACCCGTGCGGGCACATGAAGAACATGCAAGTTCCAGACTGTGAGGGCCTAGCTGGGTTTTGAACCAGGAACCCTCTTGCTGTACTGAACATTGTAAAGACAGATCAACTGATGATGTGTTTACTATTAACGTTCAATCTAGAGATGTGTGGATTTTTTTACGGGACACTGTAGGTTTGGGAGGCTATCATAACATGAACTAAAAGACCGACTTCAGAAGCTGAAAGAGATGCTGCATTTTTTTTAAAAAGCCAGGTCTGAAAACTGAGAAGAAAGAAACAGTCTCTGACTTTTATTGAAAAGATTCCACTTTGTCCTTTCAGCCACCAAATGATCGATGTGATATTTTATTTTGTAAGAAGTACTTTTGAAAAGTTTACTGTGCTGTTAAAGGATTTGTATCTTCAAGGATAATGTTTTGTACATGTAGTATCTGTGTCGTATCCTGGCCATAACAGACAGACTGCATGTAAAGAAGCCATGAACCATGAACAACCTCAGTCATCACTGCATCAGCCAAAAAGATTTGGAGAAAATCATGTGGGGTACTGGAGAAGAGCTGTGTTCTAATTTTGACTATTAAGTGAGTTTTACATATGGGAATATCTGAAAAATAAGATAATAATTGCAGGTGTCTTTGATTTGGTTGCCTATAGCTCCCTCAGGTGTTACCTTCATGCCAGAGCCCAAAGTCTCCAGGTCCCCAAAGTCCAGCCCCTCCCTGCAGGCGTACAGACACTCCACCACGCTGTGAGGCTCCACGCTGCCAGGACGCACCGTCACCCCAGACAACAGGCCGTGGTAACCACCAACATACTTCACTAAGGTGTGAACAGACGTAATATCATCCCATGAAGCCGCTTACATGCACATTTAAATTGCACCAGCAGTGACACAGCAAAATGGCAGACTGCACATCCTCACGCTGACAACAGTGTGAAACAAGGAGGTCACCTGAGTCTTTACCCTCTGGGATGGTGTTGTTTAGTATCTCCTTTTGCTTCTCCTCGGGCTCTGCAGGGAAAGCGGCAAAGCGGGGAGAGGGGCAGAAGGGGATAGAAAAACAGAAAACAATGAGCGCACAGAGAAATATATTTCAGTCGAGAGAGGTTTAAAGAGCAAATGAGAGGAAATCTGAGGGTACCAAAGATTGACAGGAAGAATAAATAACACAAGCAGCAAGAAAACTGTTGACAATCTTCAAAAATGCACCATCTCCTCATTATCCAGCAGCAGCTGCTGCCGCGCAGGCAACAGAGTGACTGTGTGTGTGTGTGTTTTTCACTGCTAATTGGCAGCCAGAGCTTCCCATTTTAACCAGCGGCTCGGGTGTTAGTGGATGATAGCTGTCTGGCCCTCGTGTTGTTCTGCTGCCCTGAATAATTGATAAGTCAGTTATATTATTAGCCCTCAAAGACAAGATGCATCAACTGAATTATAACTGGGGGAAATGAGGGGGAGAAAAGGCGCGGTGCAAAATGTCTCGTCTTGAAATGTCTCATGAGGGTTCGTAACTTGCCAGAAATTGCATCCTGCTATCTCTGCTGATGCTGGAGTTAAATGACATTTCAGTGATGGAGGAATGAAAAGGAGCAATCACACTGCTGCTCGTAGCTTTTATACAAGGAATAAAACCCTTCACTGAGTTGGGATGAAATGTACAGTATCTCAGTGTCTCACCCCAGCAGGCACCGATGAACATCCTTTGACGTGGGGCAGGGTTCGGGATGGCTCCGTTGTCATGGATGAGGGCAGGGTCAAAGGTCACACCATCCACATAAAGAGTCACTGATGGGAACTGGACACTAAGTGAAAGATGATGCCACTCACTATCACACACCTGTTGGACAAAAGTAACACAGAGTCAACATGAGTACATTATCTGGGTGGAAGAAGTACTCAGATCTTATATTCAAGTAAAAGTACCACTACAACAATGTAAAGCCCTCCATTTATGACCCTACAACCCTGAAGGGTTTGCATGTTCTCTCTGCATTTGTGCAGGTTTCTCCCACCATCAAACAACAACTTGGTCCTGGTTAAAAAGAAGGTTAAGAAAGTATTAGCATTAAAATGTATTCTATTATTACTGTAGCTGGTTAAGGAAAAAGGATTTAACTAATAAAAAATAATAATGATTTTGATTGGTTGTGGTTCCAAACAAAAGGCTCGGCACCCTCCAAAGAGTCAAAAAACAAACAAAAATGATGAATAGGGTAGCAACATAGACTATAAAAAGATGGGTGTAACCACTGTGACATCACCCATGGGTTTGTGAAGACCCTTTTTGAAGCCTCAATGTGTGGGTTTTGGCACCACCACCTTGCTTTTCTTGGACAAGAAGTGACCCTATTTGGACGAGAGGGGCGGTAAGTTATCGGCTAATGTTGGCAAGCTACATCCATAGATTGTATGGGTGCAATACACAGACACATATACTTGCTATTTAGTGCTAAGTAACAAACTAATAAAAACTCAAAATGGGAACACAGACTTCTTGTACTGTCTGTTGTTATAATTAACTATAGAGCAAGCCCTAATATTTGTCAATAATTCTATTAAATGCTCCAAAAGGCACCAACACCACAAACACTGTGGTGAGGTCCTAGCAGACAGCTACCAGCTACAGCCACTTGTATCGGCATCCACCCAAGCCAAAGCAGCCGCGGCCCTAAGTTTAAGCCTTGATTAAGTATCAAAGGGTAAGTTATAAAGAAATTCACCCCTGTACAGATGTTACGAAGGGGCAAATTTGGCTATAGAGACCAAAACTGTAGCTTTGTATCAGGCTGCAAACATACTTTTTAAAGCTGTGAAGTTGGGGATTTTAACATGCGAGTCTATGGGGTTTGATTCACTTTTGGAGTCAACCTCAAGTGGCCACTCGAGGAACTGCAGTTTTTGGGTTGTTTTGGGTTGGATTGACTAAAAGTTTACTAAAAGCCACTTTGGTAGGAACCAAGAAATTAAATCCTACTATACAAATTTGCTTTGCAGCTGTTTTTGCCAGTTATTGGATATTTTTAAATTTGTGTCAAAGTTCTGAGGTGAAATTTGCTGGTGGAAGTGCCGACAACCTAAACAAGTGACAAGTGCCCCTAATTAGTGCCCCTAATTTCCATTTTTAAGGGCAAAAATTATAATCCAAATTGCACAGGTCAACAGGTAATTTTCATCAGAGATAAATTTATGTGGGTTTTGTAGTGTTTCTCATGCTGATTTCAAATCTGTGTTTAGTTTTTCTCTAGCACATCTATTTTTCTGTGATGAAGGTAATTATATATTGCATGGCATTTGGTATAAGATCAAGAAAATCATACTCTAAGTATTTTTGAAGAAACAGTTGTAGCTGAATGACACCGTTCAGTATATCTGTGCCACGATGTGTGCCTATTTGACCTCGCACTGATGATATTGAAACATTCACTTGATTGGTGCTTACGTTACAGTGTACTTGCATGCTTACCACATGCTTGTACACTGAATTAACACTGCTCATAACTCAAAAAGTCGATGTGACTGGAAAAAACTGAAAACAGATCTGAAATCAGTGTGAAAAACTGATTTAGAAAAGTGTTGTTGTAATTTCTGATGATCACAAAAACATTTGTTTTGTTGTCGTGTGTTATTCTTACACCAGTACTTGAGTATATATACTTTCCACCACAGGTGAATATTTCCTCTGTGTAAATTCCTGTAGACATTTGTTTAAACTTTCTTTATCTGTATTATGAAACCAGAAGGAATACAACACATGAATGACAAGGGAATTATAAAGGCAGAGGGAGCAGAAAAGAAAGACAGGGTAATAAGATATTGAGGTTCAGACAGAGGGATTTAACAAATCTTCTCTGTATCAGCTCAGCATCCTTTAATCCATGTGACTTCAATCTGTCTGAGACCGGTAGCTTGCGTCAAAACAAACCCAGTTCACCCTCCAACACATACATATACTTGCATTCATCCAGGTATGCAGGTGTGCCACATAATGAATGTTCAAAAGACCTCACTACTTGTATTCATGTATTCTGATGCATCCTGGATTCTTAGCCTCATTGGCAAGTTTGTGATGAAAGATATGAATTTAAAACTGAGAATTATGTTGTAATATATAAAAGGTTTTTGCAGCGAGGCAAACATCTTTATGTGCCTGGCTGAGACTGCATATTTTACCACAGTGCTGAAAACAAAAGAAGATGCTGTCTGATCAGAACAGAAAATGAGTTCCATTTTGTTCCATTTCCTTTTTACTGGGAACTAACTGCACAAAATAGTCAGAACAGAAATTGATTTTGTAAATATGGATGATGCACAGATCCTGTTCATGCATGAAACATTTAAATGATCCTGTTGGATAAAGCCTGGGAGATGAAAGAAAAAGCCTTTTATCTAGATAAACAATAGGGTTGTCATTTCAGTGTGTGTATATATTCCTGTCTGTAAAATAGCTGAATCTGTTTAACATGGCACAGACATAAAAACTAACGAATGAAATTCCATTTCTGCTTAATTTCAAGGTAGAAATACAGAAGAAACTGTGCAAGGAGGAGCATCAAAGCTGAGCGCTGCAGTTCCCCCAGTACCTGCTCCAGTTTCCACAAGAACTTGACGGGGCGTGCGGTGAAGACGTCGGGCCAGTAGAAGAGAGAGAGGCGGCAGCCGTGGACAGAGAGGGAGTAATGGGAGAAGGAGTCATCTGTAGAACAGGAGAGCAGAAAAACAGAAGATAAGTGGTGCAGCCTTATCAGAACTTTTTAAAATTATCCTGCATTTCTTCAGGAGAATAAAGAAGTAGTGAGTAGAATTACTGTTCTGCTGTTGTATGTATTCGCCAAACAGTGAAGATGCAGTTTATATTCATGTCTCCCCAGGCTCACAGAATTAAATAAAAAAGTATTTAGAGTATTTATCCTTGGCTGATTATGACAGCAGACAATGCTTCAAAATATGGATGTGGCTGCAAATAAGCTATATTCTAAAATATGGATGCTTTATACACATCCTCAACGTGGCAACACAGAAGATCTGCAGTTAGGTCAATAATTTGTTGGACAAAGACACAATTTTTGTAGTTTTGTGCTTAGTAAACCACCACAGTGGATTTTAAATTAAACAATAAAGATGTGATTGAAGGTGCAGATTTTCAGCTTTAGTTCAAATTTTGCATTAAATTTTTAGGAATTACAGGCATTTTTATACACCCCCCCTTTTTTTTCCAGAGGCTCAAAATTAACTGGACAAAGTAACATAATTTTAAATATAAGGATTGTTTTTAATACTTGGAGTAAATCCTTTGCAGTCAATGACTGCCTCAAGTCTAGAACTCATGGATATCACCAGATGCTGTGTTTCCTCCCTTGAGATGCTCTGCTAGGCCTTTACTGCAGCCACCTTCAGTTGCTGCTTGTTTGTGGGTCTCTCTGCATTCAGTTTTGTATTTAATAACTGAAAAGCATGCTCTGTTGGGTTGAGATCAGGTGACTGATTTGGTCATTGAAGAATTTCCCATTTCTTTGTGTCTTTTACACTGTGCTGTCCAATCAGTTTCGCAGCATTTGGCTGAATCTGAGCAGAGAGTACAGCCCTGTACACTTCACAATTCATCCTGCTACTTCTATCAACAGTCACATCATCAAAAAAAACACTAGTGACCTGGTTCACTGGCAGCCATACAGGCCCATGCCATAACATACCACATTATCTGTCCACCATGTTTGACAGATAATGTGATATGCTTCAGGTCATGAGCCATTCCTTTCCTTCTCCATACTTTTCTCTTCCAATCATTCTGGTACAAGTTCATCTTGGTTTCATCTGTCCAAAGATTTTTTTGAGAACTGTGCAGGCTCTTTTAGTTGTTTTCTGGTCTAATTTGGCCTTCTCATTCTTAAGTGTAACCAGTGGTTTGCACCTTGTTGTAAAATCTCTGTATTTACATTCTTGAAGGCATCTCTTGATAGACTTTGACAATGATGTGCCTACCTCCTCAAGAGTATTCTTGACTTGAAGTTGTTTTTCTTTAAATAATTGTCATCATGCTTTTAGTTGTCTTCTGTGGTTTTTCAAGCCTAATGTTTTTGCTCTCTCTCCGATAGGTTTATTCTGTTATTTTTTTGTTTTCAGCCTAATGACAGCCTTCCTCACTTGCACTGACAACTCTTTGGGCCTCATATTTAAAATTACAGTGAAAAGCTATAAAATACAAATTCAACACTTTTAATCAACTTAGACTTTTAATCAACAAAGACACAACAATTGCGTCTTTGTCCAACAAATTTTGGTCCTAACTGTACACAATCATTAGCACATTATTTCTTGAGTAAAGCACAAACATGTTTGTTCACAGTGAACTTGGACTTTGACATTTGACCAACAAAATCTAATCGGTTCATCCCTGAGTCCAAGTGAATATTTATGCCAAATTCCCTCAAGGCGATCCTAAGATATCATGCTCACAAGAATGGGACATACTGACAGGCAGACAAGGTGAAAACAAAATGCCCAAGGCTGCTTCTGTTGCTGGTGCAGAGGCATAAAACAAGTTTAGATTCAATCTGAAACTCTGTTACGCTTTTTCTCACCTGTGAATTTTATTGCAAAAGAAAACTTGCTGAAAACTGCACCCCTACAAAGTCACATAGTTGAAAATATTCACATTACACACAATATTCTTCCTGGCACAATTACAGTGTTTTACTCTTCTTCTGTTTTCCACTTGGCTGCACAAGCAGAGCAGCTGGAGGTTAAGTGGCTCTCTCAAGAGCACCTTGATAGGAGCTTTAAACAGTTTTCTTTTCTTTTTTTTCCACAGGGATGATGTTCTCTCCAGCTCACGTGGTAAAATGGTAACCTCTTAGGGTTTAAATGACTGAGGTGTGGATAAAACAGTGCAGAAACGACACTGCTTATAGCCACAATATCATTCACAGTCTGAAGGGCCAGATTATTGTGTGAGGGACAGAGCTTACCATTCTTGACAGTGCTGCAGACAATAATCTCCTCCTCCTTGCGATTTCCTCTGGTTTGCGTGGTCGCAGGTTGGATGTTGGCACCACCTCTCCGCATCCACAGCTGGAGGGTGAAATGGTCGCCAGATAGCGCAGAGACAACTGAATCAGGCACCACTGCAACATGATTGGAGTCGTTGAAGGAGAAGACTAGGGATGAGTCAGAAGACGGGAGAGTGGGCAGAGCTGAAGTCCAGTTAGCTGCAGGTGATGGAGGTGGGAGGAGGTCGACTTCGCCCCTGACAGCACCTGATACAAAAAAAAAAAAAAAAGAGGTGAT
>VUQI01035044.1:37342-54148 GCA_015106735.1 Paratilapia polleni
AAAAAAAAAAAAGGGGGGGGGGGGGGGGGGGGAGAGAGAAGAGAACTAAGAAGCCTCACCATTTGAAAGGTAAAGCTGCTCAGGACAGTTGTTACCGTCCTTCCCATGAGCCTCAGCATCAAGAATTGGACAAGGACACATACTACGGAGTGATAGAGCTGAGAGCCTAGAAAAAGAAATGAACAGAGTGGGTGGGAGGGAAGATGGTGAGTGTAGTCAAGTGTGACCTGTGGGATTGGACATGACAACAGCATTTTACCTCCACAGTTGAGAATTGGCAGAGACAAAGAGGACAACGAGGCAAAGACATGACAACATCTGACTTGAAACGAGTTCTCAAGGAGAAAGATAAAGCAACAGACCTGCTGTAAAATCCAAGTGCAGCCACAACAAAAATAAAGAAAAGAGAAAGAAATCAATGTTGGCAGTTTGGTCTGCTGGAGTAAACACTCTCCCAAGAGCAAGCTCTAGCAACTCATATTTTCTTTGTCTAGAGCAGTGGTTCTCAAACTGAGGGGCAGGCCCCACTGGTGGTGCATACAGCCTACTATACTGCAGGACGGGAGTGAGGCTGACCAGAAGAATAACAGACAGTACACATCCACATAATTTTTTATATATACACACACACAAGTCTAGATAAGCTTACCATAGAGCTGAAACAATAAGTTGTTTACCAATTGTCTGATAGAAAATTTATCAGAAACTGAATATTTGCTGTTTTTTTAGCCTTTTATGATAATAAATTAAATTAGAATTACAACTAATTATTTTCATTGTTTTACATTTTTACAGTAACAGGCAGATCTCGTAAGTTATTTAAAACTTGGAAAAGCAAAGTTTAAAAAAAAAAAAAAAAAAAAAAAAAAAAAAAAAAAAATATATAAACAAAAAAAAAAAAAAAAAAAAAACACTCGTCATGATCTCTCTTTAATGAAAGATTAGTATTGGTGCTTGTTCACTGGATACCGTACCTTTGAGTCAGTGGTGTCAGCAGAGGAAGAGTCAGACAAAGACTTAAATGAGGTAGACGCTGCCATGCCTCTGCCCTCGCCACCTTGTTTTTTATCTCCCTCCGTTCTGCTGACCCCATTGCTGGAAGGGGTCGGCGTGCTGCTGCGGGACGGCGCCTGGCTCTGGGGAGAGGGCTTCTTCACCTTCTTGAAAGGCTCCTCTATAACCGTGGGTCCACCCGGCAGCTTCAGTGGACCATTGGAGGAGGACGTCCAGTTGGAAAGTCTGGGCTGTGGCTGAGTGCTCATGCCATTTCTGGAAATGGGCAAACCCAAACCACCATCCATAGACTGGATTTTGCGCAGTTGGGCAGGCTCAAGTTTCTGTCAAGAGAAGATGGACTTTGATTACAAGTACCGGGTTTTTTTTCCCAAATGGTAAAGCTGGAGAACTCAACACATTTACAACTTTAGACAATATTTAAAGTCAAATATGTTCTTATACCTTTTTGACCTGTGGGGAAGAGAGAGGCCCATTCAGGTTGGCCCTCTTTATCTGTTCCGATGGTGCACTATTCTTCCCAGAATGCAACATCCCCTGCTTGGTGGTCTGCCCATCTGCATTTTTCTTGGTTTCAGGTATCCTTTAATACACAAACAAAGGCTCTGGTTTATTGAATTATACATCCTGGAGGTACAGACATCTCTTTTGATCCCTTGCAGCACTCACTACTGTCTCACCTCAAGTAGAAAAGCACATAAGCCTGCTGGTTCAGGACCACTTTGATGTTACTCGAGTGCACCATTGAATCATTCATTTGGTACCATTGTCCGTTGCTTGCCTTCAAGGATAAAATCGAGGAGAGACATAAAATAAAGCAACTAGCTACATAATGCCAAGTACAATGCTCAAATCGTAATCACTAATTAGCTGTGAAAGGGATTCATTTAACTAGTAATGTTGTTTTTGTTTGTTGTTTGGTGAAGTCTGTTACCTGGCACAAACTGGCAGGTATCTGTGTCAGTGTGTGGATACAGCTTGCTACGTTTGCTATGACAAGCTATTAACTTGTCACTTCTGGCTCCAAAAAACTGACATGCTAATGCTGAAGCTTCACAACAGGGTTTCACAAATAGTCTAGGGATGTAACTCAGAACTACAATTTCGAATGTGGACAGCTGACACCTAATTTGTAACTTTTTCCATTCCCTGAGCATAAATCCACAAGGTGTAGTGGAAAGAATTTTAAAGCCACTTTCCTTCAAAGTGTTTCTTTAGACTTTCCTTGTTTTTTTTTTTTTGTTTTTTTTTTTAAACAAACAGGATTGTGCTAGTTGTCTTGCCTTCACATAGCAGTAGTAGTGTCCAGCATGACAACTGTAGCCAGAATGCACCAGAACAGCATAGAGGCCGTACATAACAGGATCGCCTGAGCTCTGAGACATGTAGGGGCGGATGTTCAGAAATTCTGGGTAACCAACATCCTGGAAAAAAGAAAAAGAAAAGAAAAAGAAGATGAAGGAAATGACAAAAAGAAATGAGACAGTTTCTTAAAAACAGTCAGCGATGTGAGAACTCTTCAACCTTTGTTATTTTTCCTCCGCTGAAGTTGGCAAACCTCTTCAGCGAAAGGGTGAGTACATTAGATGTTCGATGGACTGTGAAGCGCTTGGTGGCCGGCACTTTCTTTTTGCACCTGATAAAGAAGAAGAAGAAAAAAAAATGTTGTTTTGTATTTTTCATTACATTTTGTCCCAAGCCCTGAGATTTACACTCACTGGCCACTTTGTCAAGCATACCAGTTCAACTGCTCGTTAACGCAAACATCTGATCAGCCAATCACATGGCAGCGACTCAATCCATTTGGGCATGTAGACATGTTCAAGACAATCTCTGAAGTTAAAGCCGACCATCAGAATGGAGAAGAAAGGTGATTTAAGTGACTTTTAAATGTGGTATGGTTGTTGGAGCCAGACGGGCAGGTCTGAGTATTTCAGAACCTGCTGATCTGCTGGGATTTTCCCGCACAACAGGTTCAGACTAGTGGTGGGGCCACTGAGCATGCCTGAGTATTGTTGCCCACCATGTCCATCCCTTCATGACCACAGTGTATCCATCTTTTGATGGCCGCTTCTAGCAGGATAACACACCATGTCAAAGATCAAATCATCTCAAACTGCTTTCTTGAACATGACAGTGAGGTCACTGTATTCAAATGGCCTCCACAGTCACCAGATCTCAATCTAATAGAGCACCTTTGGGATGTGGTGGAACAGGAGATTCACATCATGGATGTGCAGCCAACAAATCTGCAACAACTGTGTGATGCTATCATGTCAATATGGACCAAAATCTCTGAGGAATGTTTCCAGCACCTTGTTGAATCTATGCTACAAAGAATTAAGGCAGTTCTGAAGGCACAACAGGGTCCAACCCAGTACTAGCAAGGTGTACTTAATAAAGTGTCCAGTGAAAGTTTTTTGGTTAGTGTCTGACTACATAAGAGGAACTTACTTGGCACACATGTAGGCATTCTCTCCACTTAACACATCTGGTTTAACAAACAGTTCCAGGGCTCGCACTATGTTTGCTGCTTGCTAAAACAACACAACAAATGTGTGGCGTTACCAAATAAGACAAATGTCTACATTTTTCCGAATATAAATGTTGTACAATAATGAAATGTTGCGTAACATACCCGTATCTCAACAGCGATGTCCAGGTAAGGGTCGTATGTGTCTGACACACTTTTACAAATAGAGCATTTTACTGAAAGACAAAATAAAAACAAGTCTCACTCTTCTGACAACCGTTACGAGTAAGTAAAATCTGTTCAAGCTGCAGCAACTTCAGTTCAATTTCCTGTAAACATGTAAGTGTCAAGAACCTCAAACAACCTCCTTTGACTATCAGATCGAACTTTAAGGGGAAATTCCTTTTACATTTTTAACCTGTCTCAATATTTCCATTCCAGAATGAGTGAAACGCTTTAAACCACATAAAAGGCAGCCCTAAAATTACACAAGCTGCTCCTTAATCTGAAACCTTTGCATTCTGACATTTTCAACATGAAAGTTAATCATCATGAACAGCTCTTTTAATAAGATTACATTTAATTTAAACGAGAAAGGGATGGGTTCAGAAGTAAAACGATCTCAATTAATTTTGAGGATCAGAATATCTACTAACTAACATATTCTTTTTCCTCAAAGAACTAAATAGATAACTTTGTGGATATTTGCATCTTAAGCCAAGATAAAATGCAGATACATGGCAGCTCCCAGTTTTCCTTGCAAGACTAAAAAGATTATATTAAATTTAATATAATATATTAGGTATTGACCTGCATCAAGCCATTCTCTTGACACTTTTGTTGATTTAGAATTAATACAGTCTGCACATTAATCGATCAACAATGCAATACCAAAAGCAACAAATGCAGAAAACTGCACAGCTTTAAAGACAATATTCCCCATGTTTCTGACTGTGAAATAAGTCCATACCTCTTGACCTGAGGTAACCTCCAAAGATCTGGTGAACTAATGTCGTGGCCTGGGTCTGCCTGTCAAGCCTAAAAACAAAAGAGAAGAAGAATGTTGTTTACATAATGACTTATAAACAAACAAATATTGTAATAAGCACAAACCCTTACTTAGGATAGCCATTGAGACAGGCTTTCTGCATGGCATCGATGGTGTACCGCAGAAATTCATGGGCATCCTCTTGGCTACCGAAACGAAAATGTCTGGCTATTTCTGTGGAAGGCAAAAGTGCATGTTAGATGAGAGCCAATTCAATGTTTCCAACAAGGATATATTAACAAAATTAAGCCTTTGTTCATACTTTAGCCACACGCCTACCGAAACGGTGGGGGGGGGGGTACAACACAAAAACGTGTTTATATCTTTCTAAGTGGTTTTCTAACTGGTCAGTAATGTTTGTTATCATTTGATAAGATTCACTGCAAAGTGGGAAAGGTTGATTAAATAAATGTTAATAACTGACTACCCAAATTATTTGAGTGACATCACAGACATCCGGTGAATGCTGTGATTCCTGACAATAAGCCACAGCAAAGCAGCGCTGAACACAATCCTTTGTTCTGCAAACATCTGTATTCACTGAAGAAACAACAGAGGCTCAGTAAAGTAAAAACTGTGTTCTTATTTATAACATGACAGCTTTTAATAAGAGTCCAAAAGTATATCAATGTTTGTGCCCTTTAAACTATGATGGCATCTAGACAGATTATCTACAGTTTGTATACCAAGAATAACTGATTATAGTGACTTAAATAAAAGATGTTTACTCGTGACATGTAGACACATTAGGCAGAGTACAGGTAATATATTGTGGAGTTTACAGAATACTCTTTCATGGGTATTTACAGCTGACCTCTAATATTAGTATATCGTTTCTTTCAGACATGCAGTTTAGAGGTGATGTGAGAGGAGGTCCTGATTGTGGACGTCTCAAAAGGCATTATGCCACATATAACACGATCACTTGCCAAAGAAAAGACATATAAACCCTAAATCTATATTTTTATGTGTTTTCCTTTTAAAAAAAACGTAAGTTTATCACAACCAAAAACTCAGTTTCACTAATGACATCGGATGGTTTGACAAACAACAATCTTTAGACACAACCTGGATATGGGAGATACTTCTAGTCCGATCAGCTCGTATAACTCTTTGGCTCAACTGTGAGTCAGAAAGGCAACATTAAGCTAGCAATATTCAAAGCCAATATTATTGTGTATAGGTGACAAACAGTAAATATTATCTGACAGTGTGTTTAACTGTCAATTCGATATCCAGCCATATGATCCGTCTTCAAATCAATGTCATGATTTTTACAAATAGATCATAGGCCACGTGTGCTGTCTAGCAGTGCTGAAGGTAGATGTATTATATTGTATCAACTGTTTGGTTTAGGTGAGGCTTCAAACATTTATTTTATGTGCTATTTTTGTATCATGCTGTAGTTATGAGCCCATTAAACAGTTTAGTTTTAAGAAATTAAAACTAACTGAAAAGGAAAAAAAAAAACAAAAAAAACAAGCTGTCACTTTGCACCAGTCACACAGTATAACAACTAAAGCTACAGTAAAATAAACGGAACATTTCCATATATTATTGCACGGCATGGTGATGCAGTGGTTAGCACTGTCGCCCCACAGCAAGAAGGTTCTGGGTTTGAATCTGCTGGCCGATTGGGGCCTTTCTGTGCGCAGTTTCTGTGCTCTCCTGGTGCCTCTCTGGGTACTCCAAGTAAAGACATGCACGTTCGGTTAACTTGTGATTCTAAACTGACCATTATTGTGTATGTGGTGGTGTGTGGTTGTGTAGTTGTTCGTCTGTCTGTGTTAGCCGTGTGATAGACTGGCAACCTGTAGAGGGTGTACCTAGCTTTCCACCAAATGACAGCTAGGATAGGGTTTCATGGGAGCTGGTGCCTAAGTTGGATACGCAATTTAAGAAAATTAATGGATGGATTTGAATTTGTTGCAAAATTTGATAAAGATACAGCCGTGCATAATCACTGCTTTTGAAGAGGGGTGTCAGACAGCCGGGAACTGGCCATATTGGGTATTGGCTGGAAGATGACGTGTTTCTTGCCTTTTCCAAAGTGTGCTTTGGGTTGTGTTAGGAGGACAGAACCTCTTAGGTTTCCCTGTGTGCAGTCAAAAATAGTTGGATGTTTAACTAGACTTTACTGAAGGGCCTATTGAGAGACAGTGCAAGTGGAATTTCTGATGTGCTCATGATTAAACTTGGCATCTTTACCTCTCTTCCTGTATCCTTTAGGCAAAGTTTAAACTTTTAAAGGTTCAAACATTTAAACACCTCATTGCTGGTCTTGAATATGGTGTCGGTCATGAAACTGAATTCAGTTAACCCTCTAAACCCCCCAAAATGTCTATTAAAATGTTCCAGATTCCTGAGACTTTTGAAAGAAATTCATACATATAGCAAAAAAACAAAAGTATCAATCATAAGTCAGTTAATTTGAAGATCACAAATAGCTCTTTCAAACTATATATGACCATTAAAGATTTGTACATTTATATTTTCATCATCTTTCTCCTCCTCTTTGTCATGTCCCTCCTCCAACACTGCTCTCTCCTCCCACATTTCCACCTCACCCTCCTCACCTTAAGCCTCATCTCCAGAAGTCAGGGCTCTAAATTTATTCTTGATATTATCGCACTTACTGATTGTCAGCTGATCAGACATGTGATGCTCCCGTCTCTGGACAGCTGACAACGAGCCGGGTATAACAACAACATTATGCCAGCTAACGTTAGGTTCGAGTGTCCTAAAAACCACACTTTCCCTCTGATAAACTGTTTGATTACATTCACACATCATATAAGAGTTTATTCGCCAAGTGTCCGAGTCTGACAACATTAGATCCACTTCAAAGAAAGTTTCAGTAACACCGGCTAACAGTGGCAAACACCAGCAAAAACAGCAGCGCTTACCGACAGAACAGTTCAGGATCTCCTCAACAACTCAACTCAGTATCGCTGTCATCGGTCAGAAGTGAGCTTCACTGACTCAACAACCTGTACTGGACTCCTTTCACAAAGTTTTACAGCTTCCTCCAGAGTAAACAGATGTGGACTCTTCACATTTTGACAGCTGAGGTAAACAGTGGACTGATGGCCTACACTCACTACAGATCAACGCAGATTGGAGGTAAAAATGTAAAATATCGCAAAATATTTAATTGACATGTAACCATTTTTTATTCCTGATTTATTACTAAGTGTTGATATTATTAAAAAAATGTTAAAATATAGTGTGTACAAAAACGTTTTTATAGACAAACAGTAGTAGAAACACGCCGGCTGGCCTCGGTCATTATAGTATACAGAGGGTTAAATGACGGTTAATGCCAGTCCTCAGAGTTCTTAGCCTGGCAACACTATACTATCCTCCAGCACTGGTGGACTGGACAGTACAAAATCCCTGTAGGATCTCAAAGAAAGAAGTCTCTCAGTCATTGTATTTGATTTATTTCTTCAGGTGTTAACTCCTTCTGCCATTTTTCTCGATTTTCTTTTCAGTCTCTTCAGCTGCATTCCAGTAAACCAAGTTGTCATTTTCTCCAAACAGGTTAAAAGAAATGCCCAAGTCACTCATTTTTGTAACTAGTTTAGATACAGGTTAAGCTAGCACAGTCTTTGTAACAGTGGACAGACTGTTTCACAGGAACTACTTAAGTGTCCTTTAATCAGGAAATGTTGTACACCCTGCAACCAATCAAAACTGAATATTCACCAAGACCATGACATAATGACCTGATAAACATCTACAGTAAAAGTCTCACATTAGAGCTAATGTACTCTACTGTTATTTCCTAATGGAAAACTGGATAATATGAGCTGGTAGAATAATAACCTAGTCATCACCGTATTCCGAGCATAGCATCCCTGCATATTCACAACAATGAGTCACCTCAGAGCGGGAAAAAGGAATACAATACACCATGCACTAATAACCTATTCCAGGCACTTCTAGGAGGCAACATCTTGAAGACATAAAATCTGTGGGCATTAGGCTGGTGTGTTGTGTTTTTATTTTGTTTGCGAAACTTCAGCTTTGAGATCTGGAAGCAATTCAGGAATCAGCAGCAGTAAGCTCCTTTGTTTTTATGCAATGATATGGCACTGTATTTAGAGCTGGACTAGAAGTACCGAGGTTGATATTTCATTGTGTGCATTTAAACTGTTCCAGCAGTAGCAGCACATTTTAAGCTGCAGAGGAGGCCACCAGCTAAATGAATTTACAGAGAACCTGAACACACATACAGTACATCTCTGAGCCCTGATGGGGGGAGTGTTAAAAAAGAAAAAAAAAAGAAGAAGGCAGGTGGCCTGTACATTTTTGTGCTAAAGCCCGCAGTCACAAGGAGACAGAGAGGGCATTGGGAAAGGAGGGAGGGAGAGAAAAGGAGGCACAGGAGGTGGAGACATGATTGCAGCAGCACATAAGGAGGAAGCAGGAAGGTAGGGAGGGGACTAGGGTGCAATGAAACTCCAGCATAGTAACTCACCATGTCAAGGTGCAACTCTCACCTCATCTCTACTGTCTACATCGTATTCATTCACTACCTGCAGTCTCACCGCTCCACTTACGTACTGCAGTTACTGGCGGTTGTTGTCACACGGGACACTGTGGCCATTGTGTTGCATCACACTGCCTTTTCAAGTATTCAACAATAATTGTGACTGCTGGTGACACAACCTACATCAAAAGTAGCAGGCAAAAAAGTGCTCAGACACAAACATGCAGTGTTTCAGACGGGTGATCTTACTTTTTAGGTCTCTGATGAAGGAGACAGGCTTAATGGCGTTGCCTGTGTTGGCGAAGGCTTGGATGATATGGTTCTGCATTACACAGATCATACAAAAGCCTGACTGGTGACCTGAAGAGGGAGCGGGAAAATAAGAGTCACTCAGAACATAGAAGTACAAGCATGTGTTATTGTGACACACAAGAATATAATCAAGTCACTTCTGAAATTTATTTGCGTTTACATGAATAACAATACAGGATTTTTCAGTTTTCCTAGTATGTGCATTTTGTTTTAAGCCCTTTCAAAAACCAAAATTATAATCACAGTGAATTATCAATGCAGCTTACTAACTAAGATAGCTAGTCAGCACTGGCATTAACTGGTAACTACCCAGCTCTACCCTCTCATCCAAATATGATCATTTCCAGTTTAAATACAAATCCAAGACAGTGACCACCAATATGCCAAAGCTCATTTTTGGTATACAATTTATGTTTCAATCAGGCTCCAGCAATGGTGTTTACATGATCACATAATTACACAGTTCTAAACCAGTCTTGAACCTGAAACCACACCTAATTTAGAATAATAAGAACTGCACCAAAATAAACCAACTGGCCAAATGAAGCTACAGTTCTTGTTTTTCCTTCTTCAGCCACACACCAGCACAGCCAGATAAAAGTAATTCCCCAAACTCTGTGAGAAGTTGTTAGTGTTAAAAAAAAAAAAAAAGTAAATGGGGTAGTAAATCTACTCACAGGCACGGCTGTGCTCCTTTGAGAGTAAGTAGTTGGCAAGTGGTGGTGTGTAGGTGAGACACTGCACTGTGGAATTGAGGAAGCAGGTGTTTCCGAGGTTGTGGAGGCCGGCTCCCACCCTGTACACACGCTCCCACTTAAGGGTGATCTTGTTCCCTGGAAAGAGCATCTTCTGCGGAGCAGGGATCCCATCACTCTGGCCCCCAACCACATTCTCTGAGACTGAAGTGGGAGTACAGTCAATTTTGTGACATTAGCAAAGGACAGAACGTAGAACAGAGCTTTCAGGGTAAGCATCAAAGAACAAAGGTCAAATATGGAAAATGTCAGGCCATCAAATTCTGCTCAATTTTCAGTTCATTTTGAGAGCTTACCTTGCCTCTTAATTTGAGCAGGCTCTGTTGCTTTCTGCCCTGTAGCACCCTCAGTCCTAGGATTGAGGATCACATACTTGTTCTTTAGGCTGTCCAGCTGATAGGAGAACCCCTTGGTGGCAGGCTCAAACTCTATTTTCTGCAAAAGGACCTTCTTGGCAGAAGAGGCCAATAGCTTGTTGAGGTCACCCTCATCGCCTGTGTCCTTTCGACCAGGTTTTAAAGCCTCCTTGAGTTTATCCACTATCGGCATTGTTGGAACATCACTGCAGAGACAGAGACTGGGTGTCAGTTTCACTTCACATTATACGGCGCAAAACAGCTTAACACTTGTTTAATCAATTTCACTAAAGAAATCATCTCATGTCATGTCATCCTTTTTTTTTTTTAATATCTGCAATCAAAGGCTTACTGAAGTACTCTGACTGTCTTTGAGCTAAACATGAGCAAAAATAAATCTTTTGTAGTTCAAATTAAAGTTAAATTTGTCTCATGGCTAATATATTAAGCACCTATAAACACTACTGTTCGTTCGTCCTCCAGTGGGTACCCCCAAGGCACATTTTCTGACGTTACGTCACAAGAAATATAAGGAGTGACCGCATCCAGCTTGGGTCTTGGCAGCTGTCCCTACAGTTATGCAAGGCATCAGATGTTAGTGGAATAGGGTGGGGGAGTGTATGGGATAGAAGAGGGTGAGCATTTATGCTTACACATAAGGTGTGAGCAGCTGCTGTTAACTGCCAGGACACATTTATACAACTTGCACAAGCCATGTTTGAACTCAATTAATATTTGCTTTGTTATTAACTCAGCCAACAGCGTGCTTCTTCACTATAACTGTACATCATCAAATTTTGTCCTCTGTGCTATCAATGAGGGAACTAGAGTAATAATAATAATGATAATCTGATTAAAGAATAAGCCCAAATGTATTTTCTACATATAGAAAGAGGCTGAATGTACTAAAAAGCCCATTTCAGTGCTGAAAACGGTGTGTTGATATTTCCACAACTCGACACCAGAGTCAGCTAAGTAAAGGAGCTCTGATTAGAGCTGCCCACTAATCATCAACTAAACATAAAGTTGATGAAGAGTCTTAGTCAATCAAGTTTTAAATCGGCCAGTTGATTGCAGGAGTAGGAAATTAACAAATCAAAGTCCAAGGGAAAGAGCAACACATTGTTTACACATTGTTTGACTCTTGCAGTTAACAGATGATAGTAATTCCAAGCTGTGGGAACATTAGAGGGTAAAGGACATCCCTAAGAAGATGACCTGCAATCGCTCGAGGAAAACATTCGACTATAATTCTCTGACCTCATGGCTTATCTTTTTGAACATACAAGTAACCTATTACTACTAGCATGCCCACTTGGTTTAAAGTTAGTTAGCCATGTTGCGACACATTCAGAATCATTACCACTTTTGCCGGTATCGTCGACACACAGCTCGCCTTCATCGTGTGCTTTTAAAGTTGATATTTTAAGGGTTCTTTATAACAGTTCTGTATTTTTATTTTTTTTTGTAATGTAACAGTGTAACTTGCAGCATAAGCCACTTTCTGATGGTCAGTGTGTAAACCATTCAAACTTCTATTATTTCAATTTACTCATGCAAACGAGAAAACACACCCTCTAAAGAGTGAAAGCATTACATCACACAGACAATACAGTAGTACACCAAAAGCAAGGAGTTCAATGAGTGTCTTGCTCATCAGAGTGGGCAGTGACGTCATGAAGAGGGAAGGAGGGCTGAACATGCATTGTATGCACAAGGGCATGCTGACCTTCACATGCAGCTGATAGTGATACAACTAAGACACACAGCCCACAGGGAGAGAGAGCTAGCTGCAGTGATGCAACCACCCGAACGGGCAGCTATGTTGATGCACTGACCAAAACACAGATGTTTAATCAGACTGTGCCACATTTATTAGTAATCTTATGTGCACACAGCACATGGAAACTTTCTAATGTTTTTGGTGTTTGGGATATGCAGCTACACTAGCAACATCCAGTTATCCGAAATTATGCCATTAAAGAGACGGGTCTATTTTTTCTAAGGTGAGAGAAGATGTTAACCAGTAGTGATGTCTGTGAACAGAAATTTACCGGGGATAATTATTTACATCTATGCTTAATTTTAAAAAAATAAAAATGAAAAATCTTGTCTTGTAGTGTGAGAATTGGCAGAATTGTCAAATCCAGCCCACATTTAGTGTAAAATTACACTGGTAAAGGTTTGTCATGTTAAGAGGACTAGTGAGTAAAGCCCGTTACTAATGTGTAGTGAATTCTTAATATAAATGTTAAAATGTACCCAATTTTAAGTCTTATTTTTTTTTTTTTTAATAGTGGTTCAAAAAAAATCACAACCTGGTAGTCTCCAATTTTAAAAGGTAATCCTCACACTAGCATGGTAATATTTTATACAACCTATAGGAATACAGCTGATATTTCACTCACATTTAGACATTACCTGTGTACAACAGATTACATCCGAACCGATATGTCAAGTACTTTTTTGGACAGAAAATTGAATGAGAAACTTTTTCTGCTAACCACTCAAGCAAAAACATGAAAATTGATTATTGATGACTGATTATTACAGCTTTTAAAATGAGAGCAGTTTCTGTTCTCTTTTGTCTATATTTTATCTAAAGATAATAACAAATAATAAGAGTAATCTTTTGACTTTGGACGGTCTATTGGACCAAAAAGCAATTTCATTGTAGGAGATGGTGGTGTTACTTTTAACTAGTTGCACATGAATACTTGCATTATCAGATACTGAGATTACTCTTTATTTGCATTCTGTATACGTACATCATACATATATGCTGCCTAAATGACAGGCTTCTGGATGTAGGGTGACTTCATGGGCTTCCAAAAAAATATTAGAATTATGAAGGAGAAAATACAATTCAAAGCAAACCCTAAGAACATGTTAATGTGAAGTTTTTTGGGTACTCTACACAGAGGCCATAGGTCATGTTTAACCTTTAAAAAAAAAAAAAAAAAAAAAAACTTTTTGGGGGTTTTTAATTAACATTACTTACTCAGCATAACTGTGTCCATGAAATAAGTCATCGGACTACTCAAAAGCTGAAGTGGGGGAGAAAAATCTATAAACTATTAAAACAATCAAATGCCAGAATCTGAAAATACACAGCCAGCCCTCACCCTGCAGCTCTCCCCTCTCCCACCACCACCACCAGAGGAGCGCTGGGTACATGCTAAAAAGTCAAAGCCACTGCAACACCACATGGTGCTTCCTATATCAAAGAACTGACCTCAAAAGACATGTGGCTGGGCAAAGTATGCCATCACGGGGCAGATCCTATATGACATTAAAACAGAGCCCAAAGGAGGATTTAGTTCCCTCTCAAAGTACTTGAATTACAACATGCTGCAAAGTTTTGTCTAATGAAGCCTAAACAACATGTTGCCTACCCCAGCTTTAATATAAAAAGAGCGAAAATATCAGTAAACTCTATATCTTACTTGAACAAATTCCAACAAGCACCTCAAATTACAAGCACACGCTTACAGGCTGGAGATACGAAAGATGGACACCGCCAGCGTCCCTATTTAAACCCCCTCATTGTTTTAGCTCATTTATAAAACTAGCTGCCCCCCTAATTTCACCGATTCTGAGCTCTTGTGGTTCGCAATCAGCAAATCTGCTCCAGGCAGTAGCCGGAGTAGCCTCTGTTCACCTACTAGACTCACCACTACGGGCCAGTCATCAAAGCTTGAATGCTAGTTTGCTTATCTCAGCCACAGCTAATTTGGACCTGAACGGTTTAAAATTTTAAGCACAAAACGTTGCAATACGTTCGCTAAATAACGATGTTTAACCATTTATCTCCCCCTGCTATCGACTGTTTCGTTGTCTCCCTTTTAACCGTTTACAGTAGGAGCAGTAAATTAGCAGGCGAGCTAACCTAACGTGGCGAGAACCAGCCTCCCTCACTGCTGCAATGTGGGTTAGCATCTCAGCGTCCAGGTAGCTAACAATCACCTACCGCCACATCTTGCCTTTTAGCCTAACGACAACACCATGGAAAAACACAGCGAACAGATATTACATGAACACGCGCTTTAGTTCACTCACCTTTCGCTCACTCGGACAAAATAATTTAGAGTAGAAGGGTCTGCTTCCTCAGATGAAGCTCTTCAATCTGATATTTTCGCCCATGCTGCATTATGAGAAGGCGATAGAAAAAAAAATGACTGACAGGGATCGCGGACCAATCAGAGAACAGGTCACGCAGTGGCTGAATGGTTCAGCCAATCGCCGCTTAACGTGACGTCGCTCTGTCGGGGGAGAACTACACGTGACTTCCAGCCAGCGCTGTTTACCATTGATGCACTCGGCACGATACCTCTTAACATTTTTTACATAACAACAAATCGCGCGGAAACATGGTAGGCCTGCATCACACGGCCACTCATGTTCATGAAAATACCCAGATGGTAAAAAAAAACAAACAACTAAACTAAAAAACAAACAAACAAACAAAAATCCGTGTCTCATGACAATTTCCATTTTCATTATTGTAAAATCTCAGGTTTTTTTTCCAAATTACTCTTCCAGTTTTTGCATGCATTTTATTCTGTTCTCACTCTAAGAGCGAGCAGTACTATCATAAAAAAACGCAGCTTTTAATATAAGAATAGTTCCATATTTAAATTGTATAGTAAGTGAGAAGGATTGCATACTGTGAAATGCTGAACGGGTTTATGTCTGCTTATCTGTGCACATGGATAGGCTCGTGAAAGTCAGGGTGCTGTTGTCTCCACTAGGCGGCAGCAGATTGCTGTTACACTGTTCCCAGTTCTTGCTACTCTTAACTGCTGTCCCTACCTCTAATGAGCCTCTTAAAATGATACATGATGATTTCTGTATTATCTAGCAAACAAAGTCACTCTGAATCTTTGCTGAGCAAAATTATTTTGATTTAGCTGCACAGCATACTTGTTGCATGTATTGATGTGAAAATACTGAGCACACCGAAACAGGGTTTGGCATTTAATATGGTGGTCAAATTTACAGTAATGTTTCAGATGGACATGCATGCAAACGTCATCTTATCTTAAAAAGTCCCATGTGAAACCAGCACAAAACATCATACTTGACTACAGTTTCAAATGAAGAATCTTTTTACACTTGTATTAATTATTCAAGTCACATTTGCACAACACTGATGGTCATCTAAGTACCTCTGCAAGAAAAATGATTGGTTACAATATGTTACTTAATTCAGCATCTTAAACAGCTGTCAAATTGACCTTTATTCTCCACAAACTGTATTGTAGTAATACTATGAAAATATCTGGCCTTCTTTATATATATACTGCTAAAAAAAAGAGAACACTTGAACAATCCTAACTTTGATTTTTGTTATTGTGTACCCAGCCCTTAAAGAGTTGATGATTTTGTTTTCCGCTGACCATTTAAGTGTTCCCTTAGTTTTTTTTTTGAGCAGTATACACACACATATAGATTGTATTTGTCAAAAAATGAGAATGTTGGGGGTTTTTTTTCCCAATAGTTATGAATCATATTACCTTAAATAAAATATGTGCTCACACTTATTAAAGTATTACAAAGCTAAGAGTTGTAATATATGTGTAAAAAAAAAAAAAAAAAAAAAAAAAAAAAAAATTGTCGTTTCCACCTTTACCAGGAACAGTTTTCTTGCATATTTTGCAAAGTACTGTGCTTTGTTGGAGGCTGTTCCCTTTTTAAGTACTAAATCATCATCGGAGGCTCGCACACAGCTCTTGCTCTCAGACACGCCTGGGTTTGTCTAATTTTTGTACTAGGGAACTGGCGTTGCTATAGCAATGATATCACCATATGACACATTTATATCAGGTAAACATTTATACCGGTATTATCGCAGATGATATACTAGGGACATGAATGTGATCCAAATGTGATGGCAATCACAAATAATTTATTTCAAACCCACAACTGTTTCCTACCAATCCATGCAACACTTGTTGAGATATTTACATGCTGCTAGGAGCGTCCATTTCTGAGCACTATGTTTGTGCAGTTGTCTGACAAACCAACTATTGTATATCCCAAAAACTGAGCGAATAAGATTTACATTAATGTACACGGTGAGGGTTTTTCCTGCTTATAGGTAGACTGTGGCTCAGGAGGCAGAGTGAGTTGATCCCCGGTTCCTCCAGTATCTGCATGTCTGAGTGTCCTAGTGCAAGATGCTGATCTCCAAATTACCCCCAATGCATCAGTCGGAGTGTGTGTGTGTGTGTGTGTGTGTGTGTGTGTGTGTGTACCTGGTCACTTAGCAGGATGTGTATGCCTGTAGGACCCTGTCGGTACACCTGGTTGATCTTTCCCAGTGGAATGCTGCACACACACGCCATCTTGCG
>VUQI01035059.1:0-19156 GCA_015106735.1 Paratilapia polleni
TAACAAAAAACATCTGGATCATGTTTACAATTGCCACTTGTGAAACAATGTGATGTGACAGAGCAAAATGCATATTATTTTTGAAATCAGCAACCCAAAATTAGTAAAGAGCGAGTGTTAGATTTTATACAACAAATGTGATGCAGGGCGGTGTAATATATAATTACTTAATGCATTTAAAAAGTATTATTGCAGCAGATCTTTCAGGTTTGTGTAATGACATTTAGAACTGAATGAAAATCATTTGCACAAAATGTCTGCTGAATGCTCAATTTGAGTGATTTAAACTAAATTTCAAGACAAAAAAAAAAGATTTTGTTCATGATTCATTCTTCTGAATGCTTCTGAGATATCCACTGTCACAGTGGCATCACACTCAACAAGCCAGGCTCTAGTGTGTGTGTCTAGTGTGTTAAAGCACTGCGGATAAAAACAACCTCTTCCAATATAGCATGGGCTTACGATCGCACCACTCAGTCCGTAAGTGATTTGACCTTTGTGCAATGGATTCATGTTACTAGGACAAAAAGAGCAAAAAAAAAAAAGAGTGAAGGGGACAGAGAAGGAGAACCAGAAAATGAGAGAGGTATTAATTCTGTTTTCTATCAGACAGCTCACCAGCCATGGACTTTGTGAGTGTAAGGCAGTACATAAACAGTAAGAGAGTGAGAAAAGAGCTGAAGAGAGTGAGACTGTGTTTGTAATGATTTTCTGTATCAACTTAATCCAGTTATTATGTGTCCCTGAATGGTCTCTTATGCTTCCTGCAGTCACTGACCCTCTTAAAGCAATGCCACTAACTAGATGAAGTTGAAGCTTGAAACCACAGACTTAACTCTTTATAGTATAACCATCATAGACTGAATCTTTATTAGGGATTCAGTTATGTGCAGTGCATAAAGATCTAGCTATATGATACATTTTTGAAAACAGTTCGATCACAATATCTAATACGCAGAAAAAAGTATGCATTTATGAGGGCATGGAGGGAAAAGATAAACAGACTGTGAAGTCACTTCTCATGTCAGCGTGGGAGAGGGCTGATGAAGGATTTTTTTTTGTTATGCACTAACAACAGAAGAATGAAATAAACTGCAGGGATTGTATCTGAACAGGCAGATATGAACTAACTGAACTCAAACTGCGTGCTTGCTTGAGTGTAATCAAATGAATCACTGGACGTTGTTTTATGTCTTTCCCTGGACAGACAACCTTTCGTATCCAATTTTATCTTATTCTGAAAGCCCTTTGCTTCCTGTGTTCTTGCACTGGACACTGAGATACCAGCGTGATTTCAACCATAGTTTTATAGTTGGGCGAACATTTCTCCCAGGGAAGTGATCAGCAGTCACCAACAGTCTGTATGTGGGATTTCTGATCTTGCAAACACTCGTTTCACCAAGAGGAAATATCGCAGTATGCACTCCTTCTGCACCAGCTGCACCTTTGAACCTGCAGTGGTCACAGGCTGAGGCTGCCAGCACTGTTCTTCAGTGCTGCGTGTGAATTATTTAATGTTATGATAGATCCACCATCAATGTTCTTTTCAGTTAAAATGATGGATAACATTCACATTTTCTGTCATTTTTAAAAACATGAAACACTGTTTGTAATTATTATTTTTAATATCCAACTACTATTCTGTGTATGCTAATTGTGTGTTTGTTCGTTTTTGTTTTTGTTTTTTTTCTTGGTCATGCCTTAAAAATTAAGCTGGCACTAATAATGCAATGTTTTATATCAACCCATTTATTTATTTTTTCAGACATTAAAATATCCAAATAATATGTCACCTTTCACCTCTTGAAATAATCAGCCGTTATTGTTTCTTTTTTTTTTCTTTTTTTTGATTTTCATGAACTCACAATGTGGTCATTCACAATTGTGACCAGTGGGATAATATGCTACATATATGAATTAATATATTTCTTCTATGCAGCCATTACAATTTCTAGGTATCCCAACTGTTCCTAACACATTTAAAACTCTGTGACTAGCAGTCACCAGCATTACCACTAGAATGCTCTATAGCATTTTACTTATACAGTACTGGGCAAAAGTGAGCCACCCCTCATTTCTTTTATATTTTGCTTCCATGGCGCCAGACTTTCTTGTAATTTTTTAAAGTGCTCTTGAGCAATAGTTCTCCAGTCTTTCTGAAGGTCTTTGAAAGTTTGTCTTTGAACATTGGCTGCTTTTTTACTAATTTTCAGTCCAGTCCTTGTACCTGACCATTTTCAGAAGAACGTTTTTTTGTTTGTTAAGCCACTTAATACTGACCTCATTCAAGCATAAAAAAGGCACCTAACTCAGGGAATGAACTTTAGTGTCTACACATAACAGACAACTTAGCACCAATTTTAAATTGTATCTTTAGGCACTTTGTTACTAGCACTTTGTCACAAAAACACATAATTTGCTCACATTTCTTTAGCTGAAGCTGCAAATCATGTCAAGGATAATGCAGTTTGACAGGCATAAAATAGTATTTTTCACCAACAAGGTGATTTCCAAAGAGCTATTGGTAAAACTTGGTATATCTTGGCATGGTGAAGCAGTGTGTCCTTAAAAAATCTGAGGAAACTAGACACGTGGAGGACAAAAGAAGAAGTGGCAGGCCTAAAAAAACTTTGGCAGATGAACAATATCTGAAGGTCATGTTCTTAAGAAATAGGAAAAAAATACAGCAAAGACCTGTCATAGGACCTAAGAGACTCAGTGGCTGGTGGTGGCTGTCAAGAAGCCATTGTTAAGGAAGGGAATCACGGAGAAAAGGCTGAGCTATGCCAAATTACACAAGAACTGGACTGAAAATCAGTGGGAACAGGTCTTATGGAGGGATGAATCCAAATTGGAAATTTTTGGTTCAAATCGTTGTCAATATGTACGTAGGAGGTCAGGGGAGAGGTACCACAGTGAGTGTCTACAGCCATCTGTAAAACACGGTGGAGGCTCTGTCATGGTTTGGGGCTGCATTTCAGCCAGTCGTGTTGGAGATCTTGGCAAAATTGATGGAATTATGAAGGCTGATTTTCAGCACGACAATGATTCCAAACACACTGCCAATGCAGTAAAAACATACCTGGATAGAAAAACACACAATGGAACACTATCAGTCATGGATTGGCCTCCCCAGAGCCCGGACCTCATCATTATTGAAGCAGTGTGGGATCATCTTGACAGAGAACAGAACAAAAGGCAGAAAACATCCAAAGAAGAGCTTTGAATGTCCTTCAAGTATTGATGAAGACTACTTAAAGAAATTACAAGAAAGCTTGCCTAAGAGAGTTCAGGCTGTGTTGAAGAATAAAAGTGGTCATACCAAGTATTGACTTTCAAGCTTGTTAGAATTATATAAACTCTATTTTTGCCTCATATACTGTATTTCCATGTAAGTTTGCACTTCTTTCAATAAATCGCTGCACCTATTTCCCATTTTCCCAGCAAAATATACAGAAATGAGGGGTGACTCAAGAGGTTTGCACACTACTGTACAACAATAATTCATTTTATTGGTTGGTTCATTTTAATTGTAGCATTTTATCAAACCATCACTCCTTGTTCCATGTCTTCACAGAATTCTTGCTGTATTTCTCTAAAAATATTTGTTGCCACTGATACAATATTAAGACCAGCAACTTCTCTTCTTGGGTCAAAGTTTCACAGGATCCCTTGGAATACCTTTTTTTGAGACCTCAAAAATATCCCAAAAGTCTTGTTGCTGGCATGATTTGGCAAATAGGCTGTTGTGTACCAAAATGCCTGGTCCTATTTTTATGTTAAAATACTATGATGCAGCTATCCTCTTCTCATGGTGCAAACAGGAAGAAACAATGCTGGTCATGTGGAAGTTTACTAATGCACTGACATATCATTTTTTTAAAGCCTTGCAACTGGAAAGGGTTTCTATGGTCACTATTGTAACTGATGAGTTTGGGAAGTGCAATAATGTAATTTAGAAAGCAATTTACACAATATGATGTTCATAGACTTCCCATTCCAACACATTTCAGCAGTCCCCTGAACGGAGATTAATAGAGAACAGCAAAACCTGGGAATGGTAGATAAAACATTCACTATTATTAAACACTGCAGTGAAATTCATTGCTCTGAAGTATATCTGATAGGTAGAAATATGCAATAGGCTGAAGTGCAGAAAAAATGCACAGTGAAAAATAAAACTGCAGGATAAAGAACGCCTAATTCTGCAATTTCATTTCCTCCAGTTAACTTCCTTCTTTTCCTGCTCCAATTATCTTTTTATAACTGTGTATTAAAGTAATGAGTAAACACGCAGTAATATTTTATGCAGCAGAATGGGTTTATTCAGGCAGGGTGTTCTCATGTTTCTCACAATACACTGCAAGCAGGGCCATTTACAAGTCCCACATAAACCTTTAATATTTTAAATTCCTTGTCATGAGTGAAGTTTTATGCGTATTTAATTGTCTGGACACCAATAAAATCCGAGGTAATTTCTCCCCTGTCTTTTCCTTTTTGAAAATAAATCAAGGTGAAGCTGTCCTCCTGTTATATTTGATGCCATTCTGGCCACAAATTCACAAAACTGGCCATGCTGCTGTGTGCTTCTGATCTCCTCGAGTGTTCCTTCTGCTTTACCCCTCAGAAATCCCCCCTTCTCTTTCCACTTGTAGTAGTAGAGGGGGAGGCGGGAGGATGGCTTCCTGGGGCCTTTGTTTTTCAGAGGATAGACTGTTAATGCTCCTTGAATTGGTTTGAGAGGCATCAGTAAACACAGAAATAATGTACTACTTTGCATTTTATTTTCAAATAAACACTCAATTTGTGAACCAAGATTTGTTTTGATTGAAAAACAAAGTGAGAACAGTAAAAAAGAGCAATTAACAGACAAAATGTGTTGACTAGAATTTCTACAATAGACAGGGGCAACATTTTGTGTACTAAGCAGTGTTGAGGTCGTTACTCAAAAAAAGTAATGTATTGCACATTACTCTTTACTTTTCTTAAAAGTAATGCGTTCTGTTACTTAATTCTTCCCCAGAGAAAGTAATTTGTTACACTACTTGTTACATTACTTTTGCATTACTCTGTAACATGAAATGAAGGAAATGAAGCCTGACTGATCATCACTGATTTTTTTACCTCTTGAAAATCAGGCTGTGGCTGCTGGGCTGGGGTCAGCATACACTCACTCTCTGGGTTCTTTGCTAGCTTTGTGTTAGCACGCTGTCTGTGTTGGCAAAGAATCAATATTGTGTTAGGAGTATAACACAATTGTTTGTGTCCTGGATGCAGTTTGCACTTTACCATCACACACTTGTCTTTTAAAAAAGACAAGTGCAAAAATAAAAAAAAAGCAATGTCCATATCTCCACTCCTCAAAAGTTGTAGACCGCTCCACCATTTTCCTCCTCCCTGCACTTGACCTGTAATCAGCTGATCGTAGCGCAAGTGTGCAGGAAGAAAAAGGCATGTTTGATTTTTTTTTCCTTTCTATTTGCCCATCGTGCAGATAACTGAAGAGCCTTTGTAATACAAGAAATGACATAATTGTAACTGTAATGTGATTACTGATTTAGTACAGTAATGCGTTACATTACTGTGTTACCAAAAAATGTAATGCGATTACAGTAACACATTATTTTTTAACATGTTACACCCAACACTGAATGTCTGAAAATCTCTGCTTGTTGGCTATTTAAAGTATCAAGCTTTAGCTTCTTGGTTAGGGTCGGCATACACCCAGTGTGGGTCCAGGTCTTTTGCTACCAGCTTTTAGTTAGCACATTGTCTTTGCACATGTTTGGTAAGATTTGATATCATTGAGTGTGTAGTTGTTTCTGGCCTGGATTTGTTTTCTGTCCCTTGCTGGAATAAATTTGAATTAATCTCTTCACCCTTCAAAGTTGTGGACTGCTCTGCCATTTTTGACCTATTTACTTCATGGACCTTTTTGAAGTCTGCCCATTATACAGATTATTGAAAACATTTATAATGCAAGTAACAACACAACTATTTGACTAGTAACATGCTGCTCTACAAAATCCAATGTTTTTGGGCAGTTTTGGGTAGTTTATACACAGCGCTATTCAGGACCATGGACAGTGGTTTATTAAAGTCAGATAAAGGATCAATGAGGTAGGCAAGCTTGACCAACATTTACAACTAAACAAGCCACCTGCCCCTCCATTATTTCCTGTTCTATCAGATGGAGAAGGGGGCTGGCAAGTTAAAAAGATGTATACATTTGATCAGTTTGCTAACAAGAGAAATGCCATCCCTCCTCAAATCATCGACTGCCTATAGAAGAGGAAGTTGCATTGGAGAGTTGCCCAAGAAATCAGAGTCATGACCAGTCAGCGTGATGGACTGGACTCTGTCATCATTTCCATGAGAGTTCAGCTCGACTTACCTCAGAATTCATTCCTCCCTCTGCTTTTTCCTCACTTTTACCACCTCCTCCTTTTCACCTCCCTCTCTCCAGTGCTACATTCTATTCTCCAGTCTAGTGCTCTCCAATTACCTCTGTGGAGCCACTGGTTTGTTAAGATAAGTACGGCGGCAGTGGAGATAGGCCTCCAATCTTAAATAAAACACACCAACTGCTGTGTCTCACCTCATTGCTCTCACCGGTGGGGATTGCAGCGCTCCCACCTACAGTAAAGCATTACAGGAACAGTCATAAGGCAGAGCTAATTTACATTTGGTAACGGTTTCATAGAGACCACAGATGTGAATTTACATGACATAAACACAAACAAGCTGCAATTCACAGGCCAGACTTCGAAAGTAGTGTGAAATTAATAAAATGTTATGTGCGTGGTTTTACCTTATTGGGATTGGTGCCTCTGTCCTCCATCTCCTCTCATCATCCATCCATACAAACTTATTCAGTTTGCATAGGCTTTACATGGAACGTTCTTCAGAAGGGTACATCCAGAGAATATTGATTTCACATCACTAGATGACAGTCCAGTCCCAGTTCTAGTCAAGTCCTGTGTACATTTTAAAATCAGTTACTTTCTTAGCATATTTATAAAGTTTTTGGGCCACACATGAACCCAAGACATCAGTCTTGAGGCCTCCATCCTTTATCTTTCTTCTCATTTGTCTTGCCAGGTGTCAGAGCGATGCAACTATGTATATGTAAATGGGAAGGAGACAAGAGGGAAAAGCAGGATAATGCTCAACTTTACTTATGGTTTTCTGAATGCCCAGCTGGAGATGAGTGTATGGATGCCCCGTCTGCCCTTGCTCATCGACGTGGCTGACCCTGAGCTTAGCCAGATCAAAGGTTGGAGGGTTCCTGTTACTACTGGAAACAGGAGGTAAGGCCTGACCAGCTGCTGTGCATCTATTGTTCCTTGAGGTTCTGTTACCTCGGTCATGAGGATGCTGTAAGATTTTGTTATGAAGTTCTGAGTCAAGCTTTTGTTGGTCTTCATAGAACTTTACTTATGCTCACTCATCACTGAAAGATGGCTAACCTTAGCTATAACCACAGACTGTGTAAAAGATGGACGTAGCTAAGGTGACATCACCCACTGGTTTCTGAAGTCCCTTTTGAAGACTTGAGATAAGTGTTTCCGTCATCACCGCCTAAAAAAAACAGATGTGACAAGGAGGGGCGGGTCTGACTGTGAAACTGCAGGCTCATTGGCTAATGATTTGTGATTGACAACTTGTTAACTAATAAGTGTGAGGTTTCATACCACAGATAATCCTCCATTTTGAGACATGCTCTGACCAAGATTTGTAAAATAGACTTGATTTTCTATTCAATTTGACCAAAAATGAGTGACTGAGCCAATAAAAAACCAGCAGGAGAGTATTTACAGAGGTCAAGACAAAAAGCTGTTTTCTCATAGATTTCTATAGGACTAGAAGTCTTTTGGAAGCACAGCTATCACCATCTGGTGGCCTTCAGTTACAATGCAGGTTTAAGGCACTTCCACTTTGGCTTCAATTTTCCAACCTGGAAGCTACATCCATGTTTTATACCGTCTATGGCTATAACTAATTGGTAACTGAACTTTAGGGCTAGGCATTTAATGTTCTTTGTGAACCAAGGAAGCTGGAAGCTTTTTGTTGCCTGCACAATTCATGGGACAAATGTTTTGCATAACTTAAGCAAAGTCCTTTCAGAAGCAAGTCTTGGCAGCTTTCTTGATACCCCTGGACAATTATTTGGGCAGATATTTTACTTAAACCAACTGTAACGTCAGTGGTCACAATGACATAAAAACAGCATGTATATAATCACCAGTCAAATTTAATAAAACTTTGCTTCCAAAACAGTTTTGAAAAGCTTTTTCCCCTGGATATTGTACCTCTACCATCATATTTTCTGTCGCAGAGTTCGATTCTTTTAGTGCCATGCTGCCCTCTTATAATTTCTCTGGCTTAAGACACTTTCATGCCCAGTTCCTGCCACCAGTTATTATCAATATGAATTTAATAATTTTCAGTAAAAAGAAATTCACTTTTTAATTTCTTACACTTTCCTGAAATGTTTTAAGTGCCATTTTCATATTAAAGTCAAGTGAGTGAAGATATTTGCAAGCGGAAATCTAAAGTTAATGTTCACCGTGTAAGAAATCTTTGCTGGATTTTATATGCTTTTGTTGACACACTTCCTCAGAAAGACATTGATTCAGCTGGTACATTTTGAGACTGTTAATGGTGGTGTTGAATTGAATGGCATTATACTGAGTGGTGTGTTTCTAATATCCATCTGTGCACTCTTTACAGTCAGTCATAACAAACAACATCACATCTGTGTTTGGTACATTAGAGGGTAGGCGAGTGTAAAGGCAACACAGTTGCCCTGGAGATAGAGGTTAGTGGGATTTTACTCAATACAAGTCACTATTTTCCCCACTCAATACTAATGATGATGGCCACCTGATGGGCTGTCATTTCCCAAAACATTTACTACCCAGCTCTGGGCTCAAAGGGACAATAGGTCAGAAATATGAAATTTCAATAGTGATTGCACTGACTGGTCCCATTTTTTGATGAAAAAACTGCTTAATTTTATTTGCCATGCTACTGTGTTGACCACACTATGTGTGCATGTATGAGTGGAGACAGAGGAATTTCTTACTTATAGGCACAAACATGATAGATTGATATTAGCCATCAAACACAAAACTTGACTTCTGGTAATTTTTATATATTTTTAAGCATAATCAAAAACTGAGTGGATTCATAAAATCTGTTTATGTCTCTATTGGTTTCAAAGTAGACTGTAAAACACTTGTAATCAATGAACACTAATATGGTTTAATTAACACTAACAATAATTGTCTGTGTATTGATTTGTAGCCTAGCAACCCTATAAACGGCATGCTGGTTCAAGGAGTTATTGAAAAACTAATTGAAAAGTGAGGTGATTTTCAAAGTTTTGTGTTACAGTATTTTTAAAAATCACTCTGAGTGAACTCAAGGGCAAAATATGTAGTATTGTGCAAAAGTCTTGAGCCACCCCCCCATTTCTTGAGGGGTGGTTGTGATGATTTATTGAAACATGTGTAAACTTACATGGAAATACTGTATATAAGGCAAAAATAGAGTTTGTACAATTCTAACAAGCTTGAAAGTCAGTATTTGGTGTGACCACCTTTATTCTTCAACACAGCCTGAACTCTCTTTGACAAGCTTTCTTGTCATTTCTTGAAGTAGTCTTCAGGAATAGTTCTCCAGGCTTCTTGAAGGAAAGCTCTTCTTTGGATGTTTTCTGCCTTTTGTTCTGTTCTCTGTCAAGATGATCCCACACTGCTTCAATAATGTTGAGGTCTGGGCTCTGGGGAGGCCAGTCCATGACTGATAGTGTTCCATTGTGTGTTCATTGGCAGCGTGTTTGGGATTATTGTCATGCTGAAAATTAGACTCTTTCCAGATGGTGGATCAAAATCTGACAGTAGTTTTCTGCCTTCATAATTCCATCAATTTTGACAAGATCCCCAACACCACTCTTCCACTTGTCCAGTTTCCTCAAATCTTTTAAGTAAACACTGCACATCATGCTGAGATATACCACGTTTTTGGCTAATAGCTCTTTGAGTTTTTCTTTTGAGCATTTTATTGTTGGTGCAAAAATATTCTTTTATGCCTGTCAAACTGTGTTGGCATTTTTCATATATTCAGCTAAGAAATGGGAGCAAACTATGTGTTTTTGCGACAGGCTGCTAGTAACAAAGTCCTTCAAGATATAATTTAAATTGGTTCATTGCTAAATTGTCTGCTATGAGTAGACACAGCACTGCTTCATACCTTGAGTAAGGTGCCTTTTGTATGCTTGAATGATTCATTAGTCAGTGTTAATTGGCTAAATGAGTGAAAAAGCAGCCAATGTCCAAAGAAAATGTTGAAAGACCTCCAGGAAGCCTGCAGAACTGTTGCTCAAGAGCACTTTAAAAAATTACAAGAAAGTCTGGCTACTTGGAAGTGAAACATGGAGAAATGAGGGGTGGCTCAAGCTTTTTGCACAGTACTTTAAGGGAAATATATTGCTAGAACCTGAAATAAGTCCTGTTTATTCTCTGCATATGGAAGGCCAGCAACACGCTGATAACTTTCATGAACTGGACAACAGGATTTAGAGTAACTTTGCTGTCTGGTGTTGAGTCACACTGGTTTAAGCAACATTTCCATCACGTTAAGCTCTCACCTTAGGCTATATAATAATGATGTTTATTGGGACTGTAGCTCTTGACAGGAACTTTCTGCCTGCAGTGTAAAAACATATTCACCAACCCTCCAGCACACCTGTGGTGCAGTGTGGGGCAGACCAGCTGCGTGTATGATAATTATATGATCATTGCTGAGGGGTTTGAAGATGGTTCACAGCTTAACCTCTATCACCCATAAACAAACCACTCAGCCGTGGGATCCTGTTTAATTTAACTTCAATTCATTTAGAAGAAAAGGTCACTCAGTGTGTGTTGTGCCTCTATAACAGCAACAGCTACACTGCTGGTCTTCAGTATTTTTCTTCAGCTTACCAGCACTTATTGCCATAGATTAAATTAATGATTTTTTTAGTGCCAGTTGTGTGCACACTACTGGAAGCAGGTAGAGACAGCAAGTCTGGCTCTGTTGGTAGAAGGAAGAAAAAAATGTTATGTACTGGACTATGTCTAGGAGTGATTACTTGACCAAGAAATGATTCTCCACTCTGGTTTTTGTATTGGATTCAACAAATAAGACATATAGTGTGAATAATGTTTACAGTCTTTCTCCTAAGTTACACTAAGTGCCTGCTACCTGTAGTTTCACATTTTCACAGGCTGTAAACTTATGTGTCTAACTGTCAGCAGGAAGTATGTAGCTCATTGTGTTTTATTGCCTTTTTGTGTCAGGTCTACATGGGACAGTGAGGAAGAGGAGGAGATGAGGAAGGGCAGGGGTTGCATGCTGCAGTACCAGCACTCTACAGTAAGGGTGCTCACACCCTTTGTAGCCCAGCCTGACACTGAGGTGCCGCCAGACCCGCTAACCGGGGAAAAACCTGTTGAATACTTCCTGGGTTCTGATTGGCAGGTACAAGCATTTTAACATTTCCAAATGAAGCTCACATGCCAGCAGGTTTCATTAGGCTTGACATACCCATTCTTCAGTTTTATGCTTTATAAATATAGTGAAGCCATTATAATTATACACTGTCACTTTTAAAAATAAGAGGTTGATAGCTTTTCTGTGTGTGCTTGTGCTCAGTATTTACTATGATTAAAAAGTTACCTGACCTTTTGCCACATAGCGCTTAACTCTTTTTTTTGTTGTTTTGATTGGCAGATAGATGTGACCAACCTTGTACGCTATTCTCTAAACATAGCAGATCCTGATGTAGCTAGGGTGCAGGACGGGGTGGTACTGCAAGGAAGGGCTGTGGGCACTACTACTGTACAGGTGAGTCATTAACTGTGTTTGTATGTGTGGTGTGAGTATTATGTATTTCCGTCTGGAGCTGGAAAAAGGACGCACTTGTTGCAGGTGCTGTCCCCTCTGACGTCAGCGGTCCTGGCTGAGAGGAGCATCAAGGTGGTGGATGATAAAGTGAGTGTGACAGAGCTCGGGGTGCAGTTGGTGTCTGGACTCTCTCTGTCCCTGCAACTCAGTCCAGGGAGCAACAAGGCTATTGTTGCCACGGCAACCACTAAGGAGATGGTCATGCAGCGCAAACAGGTAAGCAGCTGGAAAACTGTTGCACACAAAGCACACAGCTTTAAAGCACGTCTCATTTGTTCGTAATGGTACTTAATAGGCATAAAAATAGGATTTTTCATGCATGTTCATTTGAGAGTTATTCATTTTTAGCCTCACCACAAAACCTAATTGCTTGATCATGTGAAGCTCAACCACACTTTTTTGCACAGGATTATCAGATCTAAGCATAGGACAGATATCATAAAATGTACTGTAATAAATCTGTAATAAATAAATATGTAATAAATCTTCCTTGATGGAAAATACACCAAACAACCCAACTCAGCTCGTGTTATATGAAGAAGTACACTATATTGCCAAAAATATTCACTCACTCAAATCATTGAATTCAGGTTCCAATCACTTCCATGGCCACAGGTGTATAAAAGCACCTAGGCATGCAGACTGCTTCTACAAACATTTGTGAAAGAATGGGTCGCTCTCAGGAGCTCAGTGAATTCCAGCATGGTACCGTGATAGGATGCCACCTGTGCAATAAGTCCAGTCCTGAAATTTCCTCGTTACTAAATATTCCACAGTCAACTGTTAGTGGTATTATAACAAAGTGGAAGTGATTGGGAACGACAGCAAGTCAGCCACGAAGTGGTAGGCCACGTAAAATCACAGAGTGGGGTCAGCGTGGTTGAGCATCACATGATCAGCGACCCCTGCGCAGGGGTCGCCAACTTTCTGCAGAGTCAATAGCTACAGACCTCCAAACTTCATGTGGCCTTCAGATTAGCTCAAGAACAGTGCGTAGAGAGCTTCATGGAATGGGTTTCCATGGCAGCTTCATCCAAGCCTTACATCACCAAGCACAATGCAAAGCGTCGGATGCAGTGGTGTAAAGCACGCCGCCACTGGACTCCAGAGCAGTGGAGACGTGTTCTCCGGAGTGACGAATCACACTTGTGTGTGTGTGTGTGTGTGTGTGTGTGTGAGTGTGTGTGTGTGTGTGTGTGTGTGTGGCCAAACCATCATGTAGTTTAGAATTAAGTTCATTTGAAAATAAATAATTTCAGTGAAAGATGAGTTATGGCCCATTTATTGCCTTTTCATTTTTATCTGATAAATATTATTGTTTGTTTTTTTAACTAGCTCCTGGCCTCCTGTCATTTTGCAAGATTCCCCCAAGAGAAAATCAAGTTGAGAATCTCTGCTCTGAACTTTTCCTTTATAAATCGCATCTTTGAAAATTTTGATCTGCTGCTGTGGAAGTGTCTATCAGTGTTGTCCCCATAGGCAGAGTTTCATAAAACAGCTTACCTAAGAACACAAACAGAAATGCTGAATTTGTATCACTCCAAGTTGTGATTAAATATCGAATGTGAGAGTGCACAATCTGTTTTTTTCTGAACTTCATAAGCCTATTTGTGCAATGTCATAAAAACATCTTTTTGTCATTGTTTTGTGAAGGTGTAGGCATTTAACAAGTAGGCCCTTAGCATTCATCACCAACCTCCACTGACAAGTTCCCTCCTTTTATTAGTGACACCAGCCTGGAAAAAGTTATTCAGATGCATACATAATAAAGCAAGAGCATAAATAATATTAGCATCTTCACAGACTTGCCTCTATAGTCCAGTATGTTTGCTGTACGCTTAGCAGATTCGAAAAGTCTGGCTAAAGAAAAAAAATGTTTCACTTTCTGATTGGAAATAAAATCTCATACATGTGATGTATGTGATACATATATCACTTTCGGTGTTTCAAAGGAGCATTTCTTAGTTTAAGACTGAAGTAGTCCCTAATATCCAATGTAGAAGGAAGCAAAAAATGCCACTGACCAGTCCTTGTGAGCTTCATAGAGGAGTCTTTGCTTGCAAATCATGTCATCTTTGGGTAAATCAAGGAGATTTTCTTACTATATTAACCATGAGAAGTTCATTTTTGTTTTCAACATTAATTAGCTTTGTTGTGGAGGTATGGAGATGTCTAAGAGAGAGGGCAGATTGTTTAACACAATCTTGGAGTGTGAGTTGAGGACAGCTGTAGTAACTACAAATGGATAAAGTTGATGAGCCATACCATGAAGCTATGGGAAAGATTTGCTATAGCTAGGTTAAGAAGAGAGGTGATGATCAGCAAGCAGCAGTATGGTTTCATGCTGAGAAAAAGCACTACAGATGTAATGTTTTTTATTTTGAGAGTGTTGAGGAGGTCAGTACAGAGAAGGTCAGAAGGAGCTGCACTGTGTCTTTGTGGATGTAGGGAAAGCATATGATAGGGTGCCAAGAGAGGAACTGTGGTGCTGTATGAGGAAGTCAGGAGTTGCAGAGAAGTATGTGAGGGTGGTGCAGGACACGTATGAGGACAATGACACAGCAGTCAGGTTTGCAGAGCGAGTGACAGGAGGGTGGTGGTGGTATTACATCAGGGCTCTGAGCCCCATTTTCTTTTCAATGGTGATGGACAGGCTGACACACGAGGTCAAGCAGGAGTCTGTGTGGACTATGATGTTATCAGATAACATTGTAATCTGTAGTGAGAGTAGGGAGCAGGTGGAAGAGAGCCTGGAGAGGTGGAAGTATGCTCTGGAGAAAAGAGGCATGAAAGTCAGTAGAAGCAAGACAGAATACATGTGTGTGAATGAGAGAGAGGTAATGAAGGTGGACGAGTTTACATACCTGGGGTCAACCATTCAAAGCAACGGACAGTGCACAAGAGAGAGAGTGGAGTGGTTGGAGACAAGTGTCAGAAGGATAGCAGCAAGAGTGAAAGGGAAGGTTTACAAGATGGTTTGGAGACAGTGACACTGACAAAAAGGGGATCAAGCTGGAGGTAGCAGAGCTGAAGATGCTGAAGATTTTCATTGGGAGTGACCAGAATGGACAGGATTAGAAATGAGTACATCAGAGGGACAATTCAGGTTGAGTGGTTTGGAGACAAAGTAATAGAGGCAAGGCTGAGATAGAAGAAGAAGAAGCTTTGTTGTTTGTTATAGTCTAAAACACCCCAATGTGAGAGCATTGCAGGATGGGTGTCTCTGCACCATGATGGTTTTTAGCTTCTTTAAGCACAGTCTGAATTTCAAGGATCGCAAGCACAAGGGCAGCAAGAGAAATGTCTTGGGTAATAACTGCACTGTTCAACATTCATTTAAGTTTTTTTTCCAGTTAGGGTTCAGCTGTTCCTGCACAAGGAGCAGACGTAGTATAAGCACCACAAACAATATACTTGTTATTGAAAACCTTTTGAGGCAGAGCTTAAAATTGCACTTGACATGTTAAAATAGTGTGTTATTAATGTATTCTAAATATTCAGCTTGCAGCATGGATACAATGGCCTCCTACAGAAAGAACTTGAATTAAAAGTACTGGCCCGGCAGAACAGATTCACATACCACTGACCTTAGGGGTTTAATAATATTTGTGTTTTCTCCTTGCCTCTCCGAATGTGAGTTCTTTGTGTTCACAGCCTCGACCATCATCTGCAGCCACCATGCTGTGTGAGAGAGCGGGAGAGGCAGACAGCGTGCATAGATGATCATTTTAAAAGCTCACTCACACATTTAGCCATGGCAGCCTGCCCATTTTAAACCAGCTCCCTGTCGCAGGCATGGAGCGGCAATTAGGCGGTCCATAGCTGCTGGAACGACAACTCACTTTACCTCCAGTACACTCTGACTGTTGCTGATCTGCCCTGTCAATAACAAACTGTTAGAACCATGCCAGTGCCCATGACCAGCCAATTGTGTCTGTGATGGCAGGCTGTTAATGTTTTGCTCAGGGCGATTCATAATGTATTCAAATCCAAAATATAGGTTAGGTCTTTGGTGACCCAGTAGCTCACATTAGCTTCAGGAAATAGGTCATTGTACATTAATGTAATTTGACTGGCTAGTTCTGTTCTTAATGTGACCCATGTTAATGAATTTCTTTGGTTTCTTTTTAAAGGACTTTTAATATACTATCATAATATCTTTATGGCATGAAATGTAATTCTACCAGAGTGGATAGCTATAGATAAACTACTTAATAGTATGTAAAGAGATTAACATTGATATTATATACTTTAAAGAGATTGGCAGTTTAGTCTTATTAACAGTAGTGAGAATACAGCCCAAGGGAGCTATTGATTTACTGCCTGTATTCTGACCTGATTCTTTTTACATATAACCTTAGTATTATCTTTCTTTCTTTCTTTCTTTCTTTCTATCTATCTTTCTTTCTTTCACAGGAAGCATTGGTCAGCTGCTGGGTTTCATTCAGCGATGGGGCAGTTGCTCCACTGGAGCTGTTTGACCACAGTATCTACTCTCTGACAGTCTCTACCCCAGATGAGCGGGTGGCCACAATACGCCGCACCCCGCAGTCGGCATTTGTAGTAGCAGAAGGTGAAGGCCAGGGGGTGTTGGTGAGGGTGGAGCTGAGGATTTGTGAGGAGTGCCAGAAGTCTAAAAGGAAGAGCAAGTTGGCAGTCGGCTCAGGGCTTCTCAAGATCAACTTCCAGAGTAGTAGCAGAGCTGTAGCAGGAGAAGGGAAAGGAAGCACTGACAGAAATAAAGACTCGGATGGCAGTGCATCAAAAGTGATGGGCAAAACAACACGGACATCAAACAGTGCTGTCACAGAGATGGATAAACGGATCAGGACCACCATATCTGACCAGCAAGAGTCCATCCCGGGAAAAACTACCACCCCAGCAACATTTTCAACCAGAAACACACAGCCTCATGTTGTCTGGGTTGGAAAGACAACCAAAGCTCCAAAAGGTTCCACCTATACTGTTACTACCCCGGCTTCTCCTACAACCATAAGAAAACTAAAAGTAAATACACCACTCAGCACTGCCAAACCTATAGCAACAACAGCAAGTGTTGTCCGTCAAGGAGAAGGGCATAGGAAAAGCTACGGAAACATGCTTGACAACCCTAATTCACCTGACAGTGACACTCCTAAAGCAGAAGTTACACCCAATAAGGAGCCTCCTAAATCTAAAACTCCAGAAGTAATTGAGAGTGACCTCATTAGGACATTCAAAGCTATGACGGACATGGAAATTGGCATGTATGCTTTGGTGGGGGTCTCCTGTGTAGCCATCCTGGCTTTTTTGCTCAACTGTGCATCATACAGTCTCTGTTTCCGGAAACAAAAGACCCCCATACAGGCAGGCACAACACCCAGCGCAGACACAAAGGATCACAAGCATGACTGGGTTTGGCTGGGCAACAGTAATCACAGTGCTCCTGCCTCAGGTGGCCCAGCTCAGGTGTCCACGCTAAAACGTGAGCCTCATTGCCCTCTGGAGTCCCGTCATTCGATAGATTCCATTGGCCATCGCAGCCTAGAAGGCACCCTGCCCACAGTGAGTGCCACAGCTGTGCCAGAAAGAACTGCCACCCTGGGCCGCAGCAGGAACAGCTCTCAGCACCAGCAGTTTCAAGGGAAGGCAGTCGACCCCATGGCAAACCGTTCGGCCACCTTGCTGGCTAGGCCACACCGCAGCGAGCCTCTTCATTCCCCCACCAGTAAGAGAAATCAGGTCCAGTTCACCACCTTCACCACGTTGGACATCAAGCACTTGGCTGCATTGAAGAAGAATGGTGTTGAGTTAGACTGGGCCAACCAACAGAAGCAAAAGCAACAGCAGGCCCCTGCTGAACCTCAAACACCTTTACCTGACATGCCATGGCCTGTAGTCAAACCTCTAGGAGAGCCTCAGTGAGTTTGTTGAGGTGTGTGTATGTGTATAGGATGTATAAAAGGAAAAAAATGTTCATTTTCTAGAAAAAGGAAAAAAATAGGATGCATATGTGATTACATGGAGGAGGTTTTGTATGTAACGTGTATGCCCAGTGCAAACCTGTACAGAGCAAGATGAAGTGATACTGTGTTCATTGTTAAGACTAAAAGCAATTTGCATGGTTTTATCCTCTGATACAAAATGATTGTATTTAAAAAAAAAACAAAACCTATAGGCTCTACAGATCTATTCCTGTAAATATACACATAGACTCTCTATGCTATGTTTCTTATTACTACATTTCAAATTCAAAACAAATGCATTTTCATCTCCTTTTACTTTTCTAAAATTCTGTTGCCCCTGTAGAAACAGCTCCAGATATTGCTAGTTTCAGGGTAAATGCAGTACGGGAGGGACTATTTCTTGTAAGTAATTCTATTCTTTTCCAGCCTTTTGTACTTTTTGTAGGATTCCTCTAGAGAATACCTGAGGACTCTGTGCAATTTGTCAGAGAATATGCAACATTTATCAAGTTATTTTGAGCAATCTGTCACTACAGTCTTCACCAGATATTTATTCAAATCAAATGCAGGCTATGCAAATAGTCTGTGCAGAGCTTGAGATGGACATTGTTCCTGAATTTTTTAACACAGTTACCTTGGGCTTCGGGCTTCTCCTGGGGCCCTGCTTCTACAATTTGTAAAAACCGTGTAATCTTGGTCTCCTGACACAGTGCTATACATATTCAACTGTAAGACTTTTCATGTGTGAATGAAAAAATGATGCCTTTTTTAAGTACCATCCTCCTTTTTTTTTTTAAACACAAAACAAAATGTGATGTGTATTTCCTATGAGATTTTATCAATAAAGAACAATTAGATAGATTTCTTATAATTGAAAATCTATTTAATTCAGTCTTTGTTTTTACAATAGTAAAGTGATTCACAGGAAAGTACAGTGAGTGGTTTGGATTACAGGCTAACGCTTTTGTAGGAATCTTTGGGAGTTAATTATGTGTAATCACCATCGAATGTCATTTAAGGTTGATGTCATCATTGAAATGTCACTCTGACAGCAATGTATTTGATGTGCCTGCCAATATTGGAATTCTGTCCTGCTGCATAAAATAACTCTTACACTGAGTGGAAGAGAGAGCTTGGCAGAAAGAAACTGATTCTCATTCTGTGTATCTTGACTGTGTCCCCAAAGAATTACAGGTATTTTATCAATGGCTGAGGTTTGCATATTATAACTCATGGCTCATTTGTCTCTTTTCTCCACC
>VUQI01035063.1:0-17689 GCA_015106735.1 Paratilapia polleni
AGAAAGTATTTGGTTAGACACCATGTTTCTAAGATTTTTAGGGCCGAGTATAATAACCTCAGTTTTATCTGAATTTAGTAGTAGGAAATTAGAGGTCATCCGGGCCTTTATATATTTAAGACATGGCTGTAGTTTAACTAATTGGTGTGTGTCATCTGGCTTCATGATAGATAGAGCTAGACTATGGTCACTGGAGTCTCTAGTTTCACGTTTCTAAGAATAGAGTTGCCATTAACCAGAGTTTTTTCCTCAGTGGGTGTGTCGCTGAATGGGGAAAATCGATCTGAAACGTGAACAGGAAGGTGGTGTAGCGGAGGCTTTTGTTTCAGACTACGCTTCCTCCTCACCGTCACCCAGCCGGTCTGGTTTTCCAGCTGCTCAGGACAATCTGCTGGGGGACAGCTAACTGGGCCTAAGCTAGCTTTGCCCGCACTGACTGCGCTAAGCTAGTGAATCCCTAAAGACACAACGAGTGAGTACTATAAGCATAATTTGCAGGTGATTAATATCAGTATCCAATGGTGGAGATGTTACCTTTGACTGCTGCTGCCTGTGTGTCACATGGAGCAGGGACTGATGGGACCTCACTGATGGCTGAGATGATATGAGTTGCCTCAGTTGAGGCCTCTGGATGGGACACAAATACAGAAGGCAATGGCAGATTGTGAGATTCCATGTATGTGACCATGTGTAAAACCATTCACATGCATAGTTCAAGACTATCCATCTACTGGTTCCATCATCACTTTAACTTCAACTAGTATGGTAGTATTTATGGCAGCGTAATGGCTTTAAAGCTATAAAGGATACAGTGGCTGCTACAAACTACATTCTCTAAGGAAATCTAACAGCAGTCCAAAAATCTAATGTTTAGCACAGGAGCAGAGCATTCCACAGGACAGTACAGGAGAAGACAGCTTACCCTGAGAGGTTTCTGTTTGGGCAAAACAACAGAGTGCACATTTACAAGCACATTTCAACAAAATCTCAAAAAAAAAGAATATTTTATAAAATATAAGATTGTTAGTCAGTCTCTCTCTCGGGTCCTTCAGACAGTCCCCTGGCATGTACTTTTGGAAAAAAATAAATAAATAAAAAACACCAGGAAAGCTTCAGCCTGGTCTGATTAAAGCTGGTGTTTGGTGTTAGTGGCTAACAAAGCACACTGTCCCTCCCCCAGACCGGTGTGGGCTTCATTAAAGTTTGTATTAGCAGACATTAAATGTTGAGTTGGTTTGTAGTTTGCGTACACCTTGATCACTACAATTTCTTCCCAAAGACATTTACAAGTGAGACTGACTTTAATGCAACTTTATTAAAATAACGTTAACTTCATAATCTAATCAATACTTAAGATATGTCAAAATCCTGCTGAAATTATGTTATGAGACTGCAAGTCCTAAAATTCAGATCACTGTGAATCACAGAAACCCTGGTTGTGCATGTGAACAGTTGCATGAAACAACTGCATGAAAACAAGATTCAGCCTGATGACAATGACATTATTTTTTTGTAATTTTCACTCTGTACATCATCACAGTGGATTTTAAATCAAACAGTCAAGATGTGATTGAAGTGCAGAATTTCATCTTTAATTCATGGCATTTAACACAAGTACTGTATTAATTGTTTAGGACTTGGTAAATGGTAAATGGACTGGTACTTATATAGCGCTTTTCTACTCTGTCTGTGTACTCAAAGCGCTTTAACTACATGCCACATTCACCCAGTCACACATACATTCATACAGCACTTTTATCTACACTTAAGTGGTTACTAACATTCACACACACTCACACTCCGATGAATGCATCGGGGGCAACGTGGGGTTCAGTATCTTGCCCAAGGATACTTTGGCATGCAGACTAGGGGAGCCAGGGATCGAACCACTGACCTTCCGATTAGTAGACGACTCGCTCTACCTCCTGAGCCACAGCCACCACAACCATTATATACACAATCCCTCATTTTCAGAGGATCAAAAGCAATTAGACAGTCTAACATAATTTTAGGATTGTTTTTAATACTTTGATAAACATTTTCTGCAGTCAGTTACTGCCTGAAGTCTAGAAACCATGGACATTACCAAATGCTGTGTTTCCTCCCTGGAGATGCTCTGCCAGGCTTTTACTAAAGCCACCTTCAGTTGCTGTTTGTTTGTGGGGCTCTCTGCCTTCAGTTTTGCTTTCAGTAACTGAAAAGCATGCTGTATTGGGCTGAGATCAGGTGACTAACTTGGCCACTGAAGAATATCCCATTTATCTGCCTTGCGAAACTCTTGGATTACTTTTGTAGTATGCTTTGGGTCATTACCCATTTGTCTGAATCTGAGCAGGGTATAACCCTGTTACACTTCAGAATTCATCCTGCTATTTCTATCAGCAGTCACATCGTCAATAAACACTAGTGACCCAGTTCCACTGGCAGCTATACAGCATATGCCCATACCATAACACTGCCTGCACCATTTTTAACAGATGATGTGATGTGCTTTGGATCATGAGCTGTTCCTGTCTTTCTCCATACTTTTTTCTTCTCATCATTCTGGTACAAATTCATCTTGGTTTCATTCATCCAAAGAAATTTTGTCAGAACTGTGCAGGTTCTTTTAGATGTTTTCTGGCAAAGTCTAATCTGGCCTGTTCTCGAGTGTAACCAGTGGTTTGCACATTGTAAACCCTCTGCATTTACATTCATGAAGGCGCCTCTTGAATATAGAGTTATAGACCTCCTCGAGAGTGTTCCTGAATTGGCGAAATGCTGTGATGGGGTTCTTCTTAACCAAGGAAGGAATTCTGCCATCATACACTTTAGTTTTCTTCCACTATTTTCCAGGTCTTTTGGTGTTGCTGAGCTGGCCAGTGCATTTCTTCTTTTTAAGAATGTACCAGATAGCTGATTTGGCCACTCCTAAAGTTTTTGCTTTCTCTCTGATAGATTTATGTTGGTTTTTCAGCCTAATGATGGCCTCCCTCACTTGCATCAACATCTCTTTGGACCACATATTGCAAATTCTAGAGGACAGCTACCAAATACAAGTTCAAGAATTGGACTCAACTTCAGAGCTTTTATCTGAAGGAATAATGAGGGAACTGGCCTCACCTGGGACACTATGTATAAAACTGGCTGTAATGGTTAATGCAATACTTCTGTTAAACCCCTTCAATTAAAGCTGAAAGTCTACACTTCAATCACATCTTAACTGCTTGATTTAAAATCCACTGTGATGGTGTGCAGAGGCAAAAATACAAAAAATGTGTCGTTATCCAAAAACGTATGGACCTAATTGCAGTTCCTGCTACAGTACTCATCTGCAGGACCATGTTTTGCTATGATGACTGACACACTGCTGCAATTTACTGTACCCAGTGGCAGAATGAAATGAGTCACTACCATAGCAGGTGTCAGTAATTCAAAACTGATCATATCGGAGACTTACCCTCGATGCTCTGTGCAGGCTGAGATGGGACAGGACTGGACTCTTTGGCTGGACTCTCTGCTGTCTCCTTCACCTTCTTCTCTGACTTCGCTTTAGCTGCCTTCACTTGTTTTTCTATCATAGAGGGTGGCTGGGCCAACTCCATCTTAACAGCGACCATTTGAAATCAAGCCACAGATTACTCCAGTGTGGTTGTATAAATGCATATATCTTTTCTATAAATGCTGATTTTTATGATGCAATGTACGGTAGTTTTAAACAGGTTTATTTGCTACTCTCCTGATCCAGTTTTCCTAATACTGAACAACTCCAATTATGAGTCCAATTTCAACACAGACACGTTGGAAAGGTTTGCGGGGATGGCGGATTCCATGCTATCTGACTATCTGAAAAGTCGTTTGAACACACAATGAATCCTCTTTAAACCACCTTTGACGGAGAATAGATAGTGGCTCATAAACATAACAAAGAGTCAGTAAGAACTGCTGGATTTCAATTGTTCTTATACTTTAGCCAATAGTGAAAATATATACAAACTTTGGGCACTGTAACTATAATCAGGATCTGCTAGGGAGAAGTACAGAGAAGAGTAGACTATTTTGCTTTTCACTCCTTACCTGTTTCTTTACGGGGAGGCCAGCATCTTGGGGAGTGGGTCCCAAAGCCAGGCCCAGCAGCCAGTCCGCGTATGGAACATTCTTCTCGACTGCTGCCCTGAACTTGTGGTCCCATTTAGCATAGAGTATTGTTCCTCCAATGCCACCACTTACTGTCAACAAGCCAGCAGCAACCACTTTGGAAGCACCACTATAAAGGAAGAGGACAGAGGAGACACAAATTAGTAATGCCAGTATGCAACACGAGAACGCCTTGCTATCAAGAAAGCTTAACGCTATGTGCAAGTCCTAAATGATTCATCTCTTTCCTGTGTATGCTGGTGTATTACCTGCTCTCTCCTGCTGTGTAGTGCCGGCACTGTTGCAGATTGGTTGGTGGGATTCTCCCAAAGTTCTTCTGGAAAGGGTTCAGGAGAGGGAGACAGAGAGAGTAAGAAAGTGAAAAGAAATCTGTATTATCAGACAGACAGATCCACAACAGGCAAACACATATATCACACATATGTAACCACTATGTTGAATTTCAGGGCAATCAACACACTACACAATGACTTCATTGTAAGATCTTGGTTAGTTAATTACCCTTGGCCAAAAAAGATTCTCTGACAAAAGCTCAAATTCCCCACATATATTCAATTCAATTCAATTTTATTTATATAGCGCCAAATCACAACAACAGTCGCCTCAAGGCACTTTATATTTTAGGGTAAAGACCCTACAATATTATATAAACTAAGAAACATGTACAGTGCTGTGCAAAGGTCTTGAGCCACCCCTCAGTTCTTTGTGTTTTGCTATGAAAATGTGAATTTATTGAAATGTGCAAACATACATGGAAATAGCAAAAACTGAGTTTCAGTATTGTCAGTATTTGGTATAAACACCTTTATTCTTCAACACAGCCTGAACTCTCTCAGGCAAGCTTTCTTGTAATTTCTCTAAGTTGTCTTCAGGAATAGTTCTCCAGAATTTTTGAAGGCCATTCCAAAGCTCTTCCTCGCCTTTTGTTCCATTCATGTGTAAACACATGCACTGCTTCATCCCTTGAGTTAGGTGCCTTTTTATGCTTGAATGATTCATACATCAGTGTTAAGTGGCTTAACAAACAAACAAACAAATGCAAAAAAAATCAATCCTCTGAAAATGGTCAGATACAAGAACTGGACTGAAAATGAGTGAAAAAGCAGCCAATGTCCAAAGAAAAACTTTGAAAGACCTTCAGAAAGCCCGGTGAACTGTCACTCAAGTCTACTTTAAAAATTACAAGAAAGTCTGGCTCCTTGGAAACAAATTATAAAGAAATGGGGGCTGGCTCGAGACTTTGGCACAGTACTGTAATTATATCAGATAGTCAACAGCTGGTGATGCATTTTGAATTTTAAACTGCATGATATCCACATGGCACACTAGTTTGCATGTTTAATTATAGCATCAGAGAACAATATATACTTAAATAATGAGAGGCAATGCACAGTTTTTCATTTGCTGTTAAATCATAAAAATAAGACAATCATATAAAATATTTTGATAAACCAATGATAATAAACACAGAATCATACAGAGCATTGTTTCTCAGCAGTAAAGTTCACTCACATATTTTGTAAATACCGATTTGTTTTGGATGTGTGTCTGTGTGGCAAACAAATTCAAGGGCACTCATGCTAATATTTTACCATTTATTTTGTCAGGTGAAAAGAAGAGCAGTGGTCCCCGCCTAATATCCTAAATGCACATCACATCTGTGCAATTACAAACTGTCTGATACTGTAGACCAAGGTTATTGTAGTTAACTAAACTAAAAACTACAACTAGGTGTGGATAAAATATTAGTTAACTCAAATTAAAATATAAACTAGACTTTCTGTTCACTTACAAAACTAACAAAAATAGATGCATTAAATTTAATAAATTTATTTGTCAACACAACCAGCATGAGGAGGTTCACGTTTTGTTTTGTTTTTTTGTGCATTCTTCTTTAACCGCACCTCTAATCTTGGTATGGAGCCGGTGTCATGGCAAAACGTGATTGATGATATTTCTATGTGCTTTTTATGTCTAATATCCTTGTTTATATTGGTGAATAGACTGTATTCAACAGGATTTACAAAGGGGTTATATATAAATTAAAGAAATGTTTTGCAAGTATCCTTATGACTCTGCATTATTGTACCTACATTGTGTTCTACATTTTCTGGCCTTAATATCTTTAATAATAATAATAATAATATATCTTTATAGAGCTGTTATATTTGTTGTAATTCCTGCTGCTGTCTTGGCCAGACTTCTGTTGAAAAAGACATTTTTAATCTCAATGAGACTTTTTACCTGGATAAATAAAGGATATATAAAAGTCACTTTTCCAAAAACTGATTGCAGCTTCTACCTTGTGACAGAAATGTTCTTTCTGGCTTAAAATAACTTGATATCATTAATGATACATAAGTTTGACAGATTATAGGTCAACACGTCATTTACAGCAGTTTAAATACCGGCAATCACTTTTGGCATACGATCATTTTTTGGCACAACACCGGAAAGGAATAGAAATGTACTTATGTAATAACACATGAAACTCCATATTTGTTTGATGTGTTACAAACAAACAAATATCTGGTACTGTTTTTGTGTTGTGTTTGGGGAGGAACTATAGGTATTTTATTGTATTTGACTACTGTACCCCAATTTCATAAAAAGGTAAAGCAAACTGTTAACATACTTAGTACGGTTTCGAGAATACACACTTGTGCGTTGATCGGTTTTTACCACAAGGTGGAACAATACGCCCGTATCTGAGGGTTTTTACTGACAGAGAATATGCAGCAGGAGTTTATTCTGATCTCTTTCGAACGTCAAGGCAAAGTGCAAAAGCACTTTTAAAACTTGCTACCGTTAGTGATATTTAAAATGTTGGCCGGGTTAATTGTTACCAAAATGCTGGCTGATAATAGTGAAAACAGAATTAAAAGACAAGATAACAGAAGAGTTTTCTTTTTTTCCCCCTGATGACCTCTCCGCTTGAACTTAGTTAGCCAAACTCGTTAGCTTGCTTATGGTTGAAACGCCATTAGCAGTCTGTCACTGGAAGCTAACCAGCTAGCAGTGACATAACGTGCTGTTCTCGTTGGCTCTTTCTGGAGACAGCTTCCACAACCAATCGCATTACTTAAAAATATAGCACTCGACAGCATCGTATGGTTAACAGCCCAAATTTATCCACGATAAAATCCACTGTGGCACCTTGAAGCAGGCTCTGGGTCACTAAATGACAACGTGCTAATGGTAGCTCACGGTAGAAGAGGAGTGGTTAGTGGTCTTACCCGGGCCGTGGCATTAGCTCCTCTCACACAAACCCTCAGCATGGTCTTTCTTGTTAATTTCTGAGTTCCTAATCAATTTGACCTGCACAGTAACAGCAGATTATCTTTGCTGCTCTCCTTCTCGTTCCCCCCCCCTTCTTTCTTCTTCCTAGTATTTTAAGTAGATTAAACGTTTGTATCTACAACAGTGCCCCCCTTAGGACATTGTCAATTTACAATTTCCCTTCTACGTCATTTACGTCAAATACTTTTTAAAGCACTGTATTTCATGCCCCACACCTAGATTTATGACAGCATACAAACCATTTCCTCATCTGTCCCAAAGTTTCATGACTGAAAAAAGTCAGAGATGGATGGTGCTCATTTTTTCCCACTCACATAATCTGACAGTACCATGATTTCATAGTACTGTTTGGTTATTGTCTTTACAACATTCTAAACTAGAAGCTTCATATTAGCAGCTTTTGTGGGGATTATAAGAAAACTATAATCATACAGTAATAAAAATACTCCAAGGTTACATTTTTTCACCAGTTGAAAACTGTTCTGGTTGTTAAGCATACAAATCTCAATTATGTATGAGTAAGATCATAAATTATGCTAGCTGGACACATACAGATCATTTTCTATTAAATACATAAACATCTGCACATGAATCAGCACAACATGTACTGATATCAACTGTATAAACAAGTGTCAGAAAGCTGCTTCAGATTTAGCAGGATGAGAGGAGTCAGAAAGAAAACTCTGGGTGAGCTCTGCATTCAGAAAACCTTTTTAAAATCACTGGCTCTGTGGTACAGTGGTCCACAGAGGTGCAGTGCACCTTTGCCTCACAGTGTAAAACATTTAATAAACAAATTTTTCACTAAACATAATCCTGGAACAAGCTGCAGGGTCATTTTTTAGCCAGGAGTCGCCAAAAAGAAAAGGGAACATTCAAGTTTGTTTTTTTATTTCAAGTCTTATTAAAAATACAACAGTAAGTAAGTTACATTTGTATTAAAAAAAACAATGCAAAAACAAACCACAGCCAAATATATCTAAAGATTAACTCAAAATTGTACACATGTGAAAAAAGTCTTGTCATCTGCTTTCCCCATGTCCTTTAAACTATTAAGACACCCCCCTCTGAGTTCAGCCAGTTTCTACGCATTTGGATTCTACTCAGTATATGCAGGATGTAATCTCACATTTGCACCCAGTGGACATCAACAAAACTAGATGTGTGCTCCAACAGGCCACTAATTGGTGCAGCAAGTGTTTGTTTTTTGTTTTTTTTTGTTTAAAAAAACAAAACAAAACAAAACACAAAAACTTGAAATATGTACTCACTTGGAAAGCTTGATTAAAAATGTAAAATCTTGCCATAAAATATTCCCTGAGCACATCAACAACCTGCAAATGGCCCAAACTATAGATTAAGAAGTATACGCTGAAAAACAAAAGGTAATGTTTAAGTGTAATGAATGACTACCAGCCAAAGACAAGCAGAGTGAAGCCGTGTACACACAGCATTTTTTCAAGCAGATCAAGTAGCCAGTAGCTGAAGCAGTCATTCTGAGTGGACTGCGAGGAGTTGATGCCAGGGGAAACAGCTGACATTCAAAAAATATGTCAATATGCATTTTCCTGAACAAGGACAATAATAAGCTATAACATATCAGGCTCCGCTGTCTTCTGTACTTTGACTGGAGTGCCGTGACAGTCTTCATCCTGAGTAACAGAACACAATTTACGTTAATACAGTCAAGTCAAATTTATTTGTATAGCACTATTCAGACAAGGTGATTCAGCGTGCTTTACAGAGGGATACAGTGTGTTTGTTTTCTTCTGCCAATTACAAATATTCCTACAACATACTTCCAACATAACATAAAAACACAGCTCATTGTGTGTCTGTGCGATCGCCTTCATAATAAAGTTCTCAATATTCTCAAAAAGCCTGTGATGTGAGGCACAGGTTTTGATTGTTTTACTGAGAAAAAGACATACTCATATAATGTAACTAAACTAACAGGGGATTTATGCTTCTGTGTTAAATCTACGCCGTAGGTACGTGGTAACCGCAAATTCCTCTGACCGATCATCAGGAAATAATGAAGCAATTAAAACTTACTTAACTCTACTTAAAACTTTCTAGCCATTATTTGACCTGCAGTCACAACAATGAGTGTGGGTTTTGGTTTGAGCCTTAGCAACATTTCTCCAGCACTCACCTCCACTGAAAGGCTGTGTATGGGCAGCGAGGTCTGGGTATTCTGGGAGCCCGTAACGGTTGTGAAATCCAGTTCAATATCCATTACATCATCAAGCTCAAGCTCAAGCTCCTCACTGCAGGGGAAGAGAGACACATGAGAACAGCCATCAGCTTACTGACAGTGCACAGAAAGTGTACAGGTATATGAAGGTTGAGTATTTTCTTACATGTTATCGAGGGCCTTGTCCTGGCCTTCTTGTGCAGGGGGATCCCATGCATGCAGTTTGACTTTCCACAGTTTGATCTGCTGGTCCCAGGAACGCCGGCTGTACTTCCTGAATTTATTGGGAGTTTTTGGATGAACACCTGGCTGACGCATGTGTCTAAAAACAAGAAAGGGAGAGAATACCACAAAGAAACAGAGGGGTTAATGTTTTACCACTGTATTAAACACACAAGCACCTAAATCTTTTTTTTTCTAATCTTCTGCATGTGTCCACACAACAGTTATTTTCTATTAGGTTTTAAGCTGGACTTGCATAATGTTTCATAACTCTGTGTATATATGTGTTTCTGTTGACCTACTTTGGAACTTCTTTGATGTATCGGTCATAGGCCAGTGTATTCTTGCCATAGTTGATCTGCTTCTGTCGTCGTAGTAATACAGCTTCATCAGTCTCAATGTTTTCTCCCTCTCTGGAGTCACAGCTGCAGCAGACAGACAGTTTTACTCCCCAGTCACATGCACATAATACAAAAATAAAGGTGCAACTCTGATATTCATCATGAATGGAGCCTTGATGTAGCAGCATGACCCCATGCATCATGATTTTATTCTGAAACCACAAAGGGATCTAAATCTTAAAAAGCCATTCTCATGTGAAACAGACCTGGTGTTTAATGGCGATAACATTAAACCTTTAACATTTAACATTTAACCTCTCTTTTCAACAAACCTGAATGATTATTTTGTTCACTATTGAGATTACAATTATTTGTCACAATTATTCATTGATTTTAGTGACTTTTTTTTTTTTTATTGGACTGTCACGTAAACAGAACATTGTTTTCACAACTTCACATCTCTGCAAATCTTTGTATCAAAATAAAACTGGTCCTCCTTTTATTCACCTAAATTCAGTGTAGCTCTTAGAAGAAAAAAAAGTGCATCTCCTAGAAGCAAAATATAAAGTCTTTCACTCAATTCACTGTACCTTCATGATGGACGTGAATAAAATTCGTAGCAAAGTACTCAACAGCTGTGAGAACCCTCTCTTTGCCCCCTTGATGTTTTGCATAGAGTGCAGGTTTTTCACTTTGGAAAAATTGTTGTGTGGGGGGATAACATCTTCTGTCCAGTGTGTTGACCATTTTCCTGAAGCCTTCTCTACTCATCATGTTTAGTGGGCACTTATCTTTGGTCAAATGGAATGTGATTGCGTTAGTGATTTCAATGTATCTTTGCGTGCTGGATGGATATACTGACGTGCTGTACAGTCTCACTTTTACGGACATCTGAGTTGATGTTGAGCGATTCATGTTAGCAACCACTGCATTGTTTTTCTTGGCCTTCATGCATTAATTATACTGCAGTTTATAGTGTGTTTTCAGGCGGTTGAATAAGTTAGTTGTGTTGCTTTGTGGTGCAGACACAAAGCGCTCTTTACATTTGATTTGTTCTTGGTTAACATCACTTGCCCTGAATCCAAAGTATTTCCAAACAACAGATGATGATCTGCTTCAAGGAAGAAGCTCTTCTCTTTCTGCTGTGCCAGGCATTTAAAATTTTGTTGAATATCTGTCTTTTAACAAAGTGTTACTCACCCAGACTGACAGAGGAAACTGCAAGCTGCATGGGAACAGTTGTGATTGGTACATGGTCAGATGCCGATATAGGGAGCGCTCGATTTGCTTTTGCTTTGCGTTCTTTTGGCAGACCATACATTTTAAATATTACACAATCATGTTCATTAAATTGTGGGAAGCCAAAATCATGATCGAGATTAAAATTGGATTAATTGTGTAGCCCTAAAGGGCAACATATATTTTACACTGTCAATGTCTAAGGTGTTGTGGTTAAAGTGTATAAAATAAAGCACTGAATCAATGTATGGGCAAATGCAGCTTGTAGTCTAAAGCACTTTGAGTGGTCAGTAAGACTAGAAAAGTACTATATAAATGCTGGTTCATTCTGGTTCATTCTGAACAATGAAAATCTCCAGTTAAGGCTTTATTTGGCATGCAGCTGAACACTTTCTCTAACACCTGTTTCAGTCCCACTGTCATAAGCACAGATACAGAAAACTTTACCGCCTCACACTACAATACCTGCATTTATTTTAGATTTTGTAGATAGTTATTGTATCATATTTACTTTTCTATTTTTTCTACTCAATTGAGCTTCTTTAGTGTAATTTTTTCCCCCTTTCCAAACTGTTTAGTTTTTATTTTATTGAGCTAAGTTGTTTTTCATGTTTTGGCTGCTGCAACAGTGATTTTTACCATTTTTAGGATAAATAAAGCATTTCTTATCTACACTAGCTTTGGGTATGTGGCTGTTTAGGTGTACCTTCTCTACTCTGTGGAAGAGGTGCAGCTGGATTATAATGGGTAAACAACTGAAGAACCACCATGAATCAGGCTACACTATGCAGGAGTTACCTGAACAAAAGCAATCAGACAGCTGTTAACAAATGTGGGGAAAAGCCCCTAGCTGTTAACAGCCTCCCAATTTAGTACAAGAATTCTAACAATGTACCATGACTTGAAAACAGTGTGTGGAAGTATGTTATGCACACTTATATTGTTGTAACTGGATATATGGACAGAGGAGCCAACATTGCATCAATTCATGAATATTCTGAGTTTAAAGGTCAGAAAGAGGCAGTGAGAGTGAGAGAATGTAAGATACCTCCCAGAAGAGCCAGATGAGGCTTTTCTCTCTCTCTGGGTAACATCTGTACCCAGTATCCTCCTCCTGTAACTGAACAAAGTGCAAATACAGTGAGTCTGCAAATAGTTGCAATCCTGGAATGAATGAATGAATGAATAAATAAATAAATACATACATACATAAATGAGAGGCTGTGCTGTCAAAGAACTAGAGATTAGACAACTGAAGTAAAGTAGAAACTGTTTAATTACCGCTGCATGTCTCTGTGTACATCCCTCCTCATCTCATCGTCCTCCACCTGGCTGCCCCAGTCAGCCTGTCTGCCACAGCGGGACACTGGACCTGTGCTCTCTGGAGTAGTGAAGCTAGTGAGAAAACACAAGGGGGTACACATCAGAGTAAACACACTAAGGGGAATCTTGCTGCTACAGTGCCAGTAGATGTTGTGGCTGCATACTGGCAATGACTTGTCCACTGAGGAATTGACAATAGAGTGAGAATGCTGCATATAGCAGCCAGTTAACTCAGATAAGTTTTTTCTTCCTATAGATAATACTTTAGAGACGATATCATATTATTTGGTTCATAATTTACTCATTTAAAATGCTTTATTTGCAGAGATCTCTGCAAATAAAGCATTTTAAATGAGTAAATTATGAAAGTTCTAAATCTGTTTTCACTCACAATGATAGTGTAGAGTTTGAACACACTGTCTGAGATACAGTATATACGCCAGCGTCATCAGTCACAATATCATGTCACTGATGACGCTGAAAGCTACAAAACTCATCTGTGCTTCAGAAGCAAACAGCTTTTAAATGTTTAAAGTTAAATTATGTGATAGAAGAGTGAAGAGCAATTAAGAAGCATGGCAGTGCTAATAAAGAAATATTCATCAGTAATAATGGAATTAAATGATTTGGCTAATTTAACAAATATCATTTTCCAACCACATTGTTATTTATTTTAACTTTGCAAGTTAAAACACATGAGCCCACAGTGGACTTTGGGTCTGAACTACACAGACAATTCAATTTTCAAGGATTTTACTGTAACATACTGCACAATACCATCCAAATTTAATGCAACGCCTTTGTACGAGAGCATTACAGATTTAATACTGATTGACAGATAGGCTTCTGTGGTTTTTATTGCACAAGTCTAGAATCACTAAATGGAAAGATCTGCCAAAGATTCACAAAGCTTCATCTGCCTTATTGCTTACAGTCAATTAAGAGCCTGCTTTAAAATATGCTTAGCACTTTCACATTACATTTCACAGTCTACCTTTACTCTTACCTTGCATGTCTGCTGTCAGGGTGTCTGTAGCTGGGGTCAGTGTGCCTGCCTCTTCCCCTATCAACACTGTCTACCTCGCTACTGGCCCGCAGGCTTCCATCGACCCCTCTCTTCCTGCAGTGGGACCACCTAGAAGGGCCAAAGCTCCTGTGAAGGAAGACAAAATACACACGTGGATTTAAAGATGCAAATTCATCCTTGTTTTGATAGTATTGCAAGCATTTCTCAAAAGGTCGCTGTCTTCTGTGTCAAACTAGAAAAAGAAGTACGCCTGTTAAAAACGTAACTGAAAACTACGTAGAGGCAGCAAATAACGGTTTCGGAAGGTTTCCAAAACAATGATGGTCCCACGCCAGCTCCCTGTACAGGAAACACTTGATGATTGTTAACAGTCTTTGTGTTTTCCAAAAAGGCACGGTGACAGTAACTGTGACAAACCGCTTCGGGGGCTTGTTTTTAAATTTCGTAGGTAAATTAAAGTGTAGAGAAGCCAAAGGGTTGATGTAAATTTATAGGAATAAGCGAGAGGTTAAGTGCAGTGGGTAAAACCGCAGCCCTGTTTTGTCAGTTTTGTTTAAGAGAAAAGAAATCCATAATTTCTCCCGCCATCTACTTCCTCCTTCCGATTATTCGGGTCTATTCATCCATCCATGATCTGAGTCGCTGCTGACGCCCGCGTCTCAACTCAGCGGTTAAGGTGGGAACACCCAGGACTGAGCCTTGTAATATCAGAAATTTTAATTCAGTTGTACCTTAAATATAATTACAGTAGTAAATCTCCCGTCACGTTCCATTCACTTTAATATCTATCTCAGGCATAGTTCTTCTATCAGCCTAGTTAGCACCGTTCAACAATCAGGATCCAAAATGGGTTAAAGTGTTCTTTTTAGCCGGAGTCTGTGATTACCGCCTTCTTCTCACCCTTTATTCCCGCACTGATAGCTAACATTTATGTCCCATTGTCAGTTCCATTGGTCACGAAAGTCTTGCTACCAGGCTACTAGCTTCGTTACTACAAGATTAAAGAAAATAAAGCAAGTCATACAAGCTAGCACAAAACTGACACTGCGTCCACTAAAGTCACGCAGCTCATCAACTTCAGAAATGTTTTGTAGCCTTCAAAGCGCCCACAGCAACATCTTTCCAAACAAAAAGTTTAGCTAATCTAGCACAGTGGCTTCCATTTAAGGAATACAGACACAATGTTAGCTCGTAATAACAGACTGAGACAGCTATGTTAACCGACCTTTTTTCGTGTTCACTGTAATGATCGTCCCGTCGCCTGTCTCTGGTCCACTTAGACATTTTCTCGCTAAAGAATGTGTGCGCAAAGGTAAACTTCTGTGTGCTCTGCTGGGACTCTACAGCACATGAACAGTCTGAAGATACGCGCCAACTCTGAAAGACGCGCGGCCTCAAACGAGCCAACCAGTCACATGGCCGGAAGAGGCGGCTGCACCTGTGGTAAATATTAAACGAACGCAACAAGAAGCCAACAGAGTTCACAAGTTGACGGCTGTGGTTGCCAGAGAAAGCTTGGTCACTGTTTCTCCCGTTTATAAATAGTCGTGGGGTTTCCCAGTGACCTCTACTGAAGCTCGACTGACGGATATTCCTGCGATCCTTTCTTTCTAGAGTGATATGCACAGCTTCTCCAGCCTGGTTCTAGTAGAGTCCAGGATGTTCAACTTCGACCGAGCGGATGTGCACGATCGACCAGTGGAGTGAGAGGGGTGGGTCTATCTGCTGCAGCCTCCTCTTATCTATCTATCTATCTATCTTTGAAAGAAGGTTCAGAGATATGGGAGCTCTTTCTGCCTTGATATTTCTGATATTTCCCACAGAAGTCATATCTGCATGTATTATGTGATTATGTTCGTTTTTTTTGAATATTGTACTGTTTAGTCTAGTGTGACTGAATCCAAATCTCCTGTTCATTATTATAGTCAAGTAAAAATAAACAAAAAATTAAAAACGTTTCAGTTAATTTAAAAAAAAAGGTGTACTCACAACACTAACTAAAATTATATATATATATATATACAGGAAATGGCTTTATTTTTAGTCTTTTAGTCACTTACTTTGGTCAAATTTCTTATTATAACCTGCCTGGTGACGCTTTTATTTATTGAGACTTGGGATGTCTACATAACTGTGAATCATCTACCTTCAAAAAGTGCTGTATTTATTGTAAGACCCATTTTGAACAACTGAAAATGCACCCTTGTTAAGGAGACTCAGACTTCTCTTTCACATGGAAGAAATCTTCTAGTTTGTTTCAAAATAGATAAGATATTTCTTATTACTGAAATTAATGAAAACTCAATGATAACAAAATCAAAGGATGGATAATAAACATTTTTCATGCCAAAATGTAATTGCCAGTATTTAAACTGCTGTAAATGACTTGTTGACCTATAATCTGTCAAATTTACGTATCATAAATTATATCAAGCTATTTTGAGCCAGAAAGCATTTCTTTCACAAGGTATAGTTGTGGCCAGAAGTTTACATACACTATGAATGTCATGGTAATTTTGGGCTTTTAATGGTTTCTTTGAACTGCTCTTTTTCCAGGGTGGAATGATTGTACATCATACATCTTTAATGACTATAAAAACAAGAAATGGGTGCACAAGTTTGAATTTATTTTGGATTTATCCACACAGGGTCAAATTTATACATACATTCTTAAATATGTACATACACCCCCACTAATATTTGGTTAAATGTCCCTTAGAAGGTTGCACCTTGACCAGACACTTTTGGTAGCCATGAACAAGCTTCTGGCATAATTCTGGCTGGATATTTGCCCACTCTTCTTGCAGAATTGAGTTCATTTAAACTGGTTGGTTTCCTGACATAGACTCGGCTTTCAAGTATAGTTCACAAATTTTAAAAAGGGTTGAGGTCAGGCTTTGGGAAGGCCATTCCAAAAGCTTAATGGAGCCATTTCTATACAACTGCAGATTGTGTCTGCTTGAGGTGCAACTTGCTAAGGGACATTTAACCAAATATTAGTGGAGGTATATTATACTTTTGACCCTGTGTGGATTAGAGAAAATCCAAAGTAACTTCAAACTTGTGCACCCAATTCTTGTTTTTTTTAAGGTAATTTAAGATGCATGCTACAATCATTCCACCCTGAAAAAAGAACAGTTCAAAGAAATCATTAAAAGCCCAAAATTACCATGACATTTATGCCCATGATGAGTGTATGTAAACTTTTGACCACAAGTGTAGAAGCTGCTGCATATAACAGAAAATGTACTGGTAATTTTCTGACAGTGCATTATCCATTTTTTAAATGGAAGTTTTCAATGGAAAAACATCCTTAAAAATTAATACAAAAAACTCTTTCATTTTAAAACTGTACATTGTACTGTATTTTTACAGACTTTTTTTTTTTTTTTACAGTGTAACAGTTCTATAGAGATATTTTAAGTGATCAAAAAGGACTGGATTGATTATAATGTAGAACACAGAGTAGGTACAATAATGCAGAGTCATAAGGATACTTGCAAAACGTCATTTCTTTATTTCATATATGTGTGTTTATATATAATGTGTGTGTGTGTGTGTGTGTGTGTGTGTATATGTATATACAGCTCCGGAAAAAATTAAGAGACCACTCCAAAATTATCACTTTTTCTGATTTTGCTATTCATAGGTATGTTTGAGTAAAATGAACATTTTTATTTTGTTCTATAAACTACTGACAACATAACTCCCAAATTCCAAATAAAAATATTTTCATTTAGAGCATTTATTTGCAGAAAATGAAAAAATTGTCAAAATACCAAAAAAGGTCCAGTGTTTTCAGACCTCAAATAATGCAAAAAAACAAGTTCATATTCATTTTTAAACAACACATTACTAATGTTTTAACTTAGGAAGTGTTCAGAAATCTATATTTGGTGGAAT
>VUQI01035068.1:0-35852 GCA_015106735.1 Paratilapia polleni
TGAAGAGAGGTGTTTAGTTAAAAAAAAAACAAAAAAAAAAAAACAGGATGTATTTACTAGTTCAAGGCTCTGGGTTGTCACTTACTGGGTGAAAGTTGTGAAATGAAACACCTCTGCCAAGTATGTAGCATTTATTTCTGTGACTTTCTGACATGTCACCATGTATCATGTTAGAAACAGTGCCATAGGTTCAATGGAAAATCACAGCCATGAAAGGTGCTGAGTTAATGTTGCTACTATTAGACATTCGTTGTCCTCTTCCTTGCAGCAGCCTGCTCATGTTCCCCCAGCCTTGACATATTCTCCATCCTGAGTCCCTAACACTTGAAATGACCTTCAAAATGTTTTCAGTACTAGAGTCACACCTTACCTTAAAGCAAAAACTGAAACCTCATCTCAGCAACACAGAATACCAACAGTAGTCCAGTTTCTTTTGCTTGCATATTACCTATCTCCAGTCATTTGACAGTTTAGCCAGTAGATTTTTAGATTAAAATGCATACAAATTTAACAGGTAAAGTATTAATAGGACACACAGTGTACTGTATGTACACAGGTCAGTGGCAACATTAAAAGCACTGACAGGTAATGTCAATATCACTGATCTCTGATCTCTTTATAAAAAGATGTTCTGCTGATTAACCTTGGGTCTTGGTATTCATGTGCATGTTACTGAAACAGACCAAACATCTCTCTCCATGCAGCACCACCATCACCATGACAATGGCACTCCCTGATGAAAGGGGTCTCCCCCAGCAGGACAATGTTCCCTTATGCCCCAAACATGCTCAGGAACAGCTCGAGGATCAGAACTGGCCTCCATACTCCCCAGATCTCAAATTTTGATCAGATATCTACTAGATGCCCTGGAACACGATCCATCTATGGAGGTCCCACCAGTGCAAACCACAGGACAAATAGTCTAGTGCCAGAACCACTGGACCACCCTAGAGATCTTTGCCCTGACAGATTAGGACTGTTTGGGTAGTCTGAGGTAGACCTACACAATATTAGACAGGGGGTTTTTAAGTTGTGGCTGATCAGTGATATAGGGATTTGATAACACACTGGTGAGTGTTGATTTTCTTTTGACTGACAATATTTCACCATAATAACAGTAATCATATAGAATTCTTAATTGAATTAATTGACTTCTTGCAACTTAATTCTTAACTCCCTTCATAATAACTCTAGATGGCTTTTTGACTAGTGAGTGCTGAACTGATTGAACTGAACTGTTGTTTTTCCAAGAAGGAAAGTCTCATAAACTGACATGTGACCTTGGTCATGTGTCATATGTATTAATGTTTCTTTGTATCACATGTATTTTTACATAAAATAATGCTGTTTTAAGCCATACAAAAATAAGGATATTTAATTTGTAGCCAGCAAATTAGGAATCTCTGTTTTTTAAAATCATGCAGCAGACTTAATAGTTTTGTTCTAAATCATTAGTATCATCAGAACATCTAAATTTTGTTGTTAGTACTTTCTGGGTTTTTCAACAATAGTTAGATACAGTATTTATTTATCTTTTTCAGGAAAACTGGGTGCTTAGCTGTGTTACTTGAAAAAATGGGAGGCATAAACTGGGGTACAGAATGCTGCTTGCAATATTTTCAGTGAAGAGGCTGAAGTTAAATCCCTGTTTTATTAGAGCACCAGCTAAAAGACAAAAATAAAAATGTTTATTAAGTGATCATCCTGGTGGGTCTTTTAGCTGAGAGTCTCCTTTATAGGGCCTTTGATGCATGCTGCCCCCCTCATTTCCAGTCATCCCTTTGTTTCCGTATAGGATCTTGAAGAGTAGGAACATGTCTGCAAAAAACAAAACCATAATGTAAAGGATTACACTTTTCCACTTGATGCTAAATTTGGCTGGCATAAACCCCGGTCTGTCAAACAGTACCACTCACTGGCTGAGTCTCATCTAAATCAGTGACAGCTGCAGTGCTATAGTGCTGACACTGGCACCAAAATGTTTAACACCCCTTGTCTTACATATGTACACTCACAAAATCACACACAGCCGCACTCATGCATACATCATACCCAAGAGGGACACCCTCAGGAAAAAACATATCTCTATTCCTGTCAATTGGACAGTGTGACTGGATGGTAGCAGGGGTTCCTGAGGGTAGGGGGGTTGTGGGTTGTTTTTACAGGAACCACATGTTTGGGGGCTGAATGGTGACTGCTGAGTATCTGTTAACATAGCTCCCTTCTGACAGCAGCCTCCAGTTCCACATCAGAACCCAGTGACTTGTACTTTCCCTGATAAAGTCCTGCTTGTTTTTCCCAGGAAGCTCAAGGAATCCAGTCTTTTTTTTTTCTCCAGCAAGCTGAGCTGTGAGAGCCAAGCTGTACCTCTCACTCTTCTTCATATAAGTTCCCAATACTCATAAATACTTTCACGGGATCCCATAAGCCACGCATTACAAGTAGATTTTACACAACAGTGTAAACACGTGTATAAACTTGTGGGAATTTAAAAGCTACTGTTTCACTGTTTATAGAGTTTTTCTGGTTCAAGATAAATTAGTGCACATCATGGTTTTTGTTCAACTGTTGTCAAGTAATTTTGTGTAATGAAAATAAAAAAAAGCACAATTTACCAGGCACAATGCATATTACAGTGCATACAGCAATTCAGTTTTATTTGATTTTATCCAAGCTTCCGTATCCTGCAGCATTAAGGTTGTTTTTCAAGAGTGGAAATGTGAAAGGAAGAATAGTGTATTCCTTGCACAGTCATTCAGTGTCACATGACATACATAAACTCTGACTACATCTATAGCTTACATATGATTATATTATGTTTTAATCGCAATTTTTGCTTTACGTTTTGTTCTTTTGCACTTAATTGTGAGAAAATTGCAGGATGAACTCAATATAATATTGCTATTAGTACCATCCTCATAAATTCAACTTATTGTTATACTGGACGTAGCCCAGGGTGTTTCTCCTTCCATGCATCCCTAGATAGAGCTGCAGTGGTTATCATCTAAGGGGGCTTGGTACCTCCCCCTTTTATCACCCGTATCACCCTGTACCCAGCAGGCCTTCCCTCAGCTCTTTGCCTTCCCCAGGGGCTTGCCCCTAGGCACTGGTGGGCTACTGTTGGTGGATACCGTATCTATGGATGGCAGGCTTTGGAAAACATGTCTGAGTGAGACAGATGAGGATAGGATGATGAGACAGAGAAAAAAAACGAACTCACAGGAATGAGAAAGAAGTGAAACAGACAGGGAGAGAAAAGAGAGGAAAAAATCACAGGAGGAAGAGAGAAAAGAGGGAGGCTCATTCAGGGGAAGATAAAATTCCCCCTATTTTCCCTCTTGTTTTTGACGGGCCAGTTCATGTTTTTTCTTCCCCTTCCTTCTTTTTTTGACACAGGCAGTCGAGAATGGCTCACCCGAGTGAAACCACCTGGTGTGTCGCCCTCCCTTTCTACCCCTTTCCTCCCATATTTGCACTCAGTGACCATCTTCATCGCTGGCTGCAAGCCAGTTCACCTTGGCAACTCCACCCCATTAGAATGTGCAAGGAAATATTTTGCCCATTTTTATTATCTCTTTATTTGCTGCTGACACTGTGCTTTTTAATGTGTGTGTGTGTGTGTGTGTGTGTGTATTTTTCTAAACTCTCCTTGTATCCCATACTGCTTATCCCATTCTCAGTGCAGTGCGGGAGAGTAGAGAGAATGTGCAGCTTGCTTTAAGTGGAACTTTAAGAGTCGCACAACATGCAGCTGGTCTTTATTACTTCCCCTTTGGTTCACTGAAGCATAATTACATTCTGACTTCATCCCAACCTTAGCATGACCTCTGCTCTCCTGTCAGACGTATTGGCAACCCCACACACTCACACAAACTCACACACGCACACACATATATGTGTATATACAAGTTCACATATATGCACATGTTAACATGGATATCGCAAATGTGTCTTTTGCTTGCATGCACATAAATTAAAGCATAGTCACTTACACATAGACACACACACACACAAAATCCCACCTACAAACAGGCAGACACAGACATTTAGCCTCAGTCTGAGCTGAGATCATACTGGACCAATATAATAGTGTAAGTGAGCCCAAACACAAATTGGGCTCCTGCTGGAAAACTCCGCTCCATACGAGTTCTTGTTTGTGTGTGTATGTGTGTGTGTGTGTGTGTGTGTGTGTGCGTCTGTTTGAGGTTTGCCGGATGGAAATGAACCCCACTGACCTCGTCCCTCCCTCCCTCTGGTTTTCCTGTCCTCTGCTGTTTTAATTGGAAACGGTTGCAAATCAGTCACAAATTATGACTTTTTACTGTCACTTTTCCATCCTCATCATCTTCTTCCTATTTTTCGCCGCTTGGTTCATTCCTGAAGGTGTGTCCACTTTCTCTTTTTCTCACTTTTGAAGTGGTGATGTTATGGGTTTTCCAGTCTGACTTTTTTTTTTCTAATTATCAAACAGGGTTTCTCCACATCAAAACAGCTGAGCCATGTCCTTCAATAGGTCAACCCGAAAAGCCCTTCTTTTGCAACCTGATGAAGGTGAGAACGTCTAAATGGGGTTGCAAAGAGCCACGCTTTGGTTTTTGTTACCTTAAAAAACATGGACGATAGCCAGGTTAAGTGGGTGTTGGGTTCTATTGTGCTCCAAAGTAGTTGGACAGGGGACTAAGGGTATATCAGGGTTGTTTATGGGGTGATGGTGGACTGGGTGGGCTTGTTAAACATCATTAGGGCCTCCTGACGTCACTGGCCTGATGTTTGGGAAACACAAAATGTCCCTCTGATGTGCCGATGCCATGCTACTCAACTCACAGCAAATATTTACCAGCACAAAAGCCACACTTCTGGCAAGGCCAAGATAATATAGAGCCAAGTAATCTTCTTGATTACTCTTGGTTTATTCTACGACAGCCCCCTTCCTTCAGCATCTAGTTTGAGTAAAAACTGCCATGAAACATCAATACTGTACTGTACATGTAGTGAGATATATATGTTGTGATTGTACAATGAAATATTTTTGCTTGAATCCATCAGTGTTATGTGATTAGTGGACTCACTGGCACCAAAAAAGAGGCATAGAGTTAGAAGCTGAGATCATCTTGTGTCCCCCTTTTGCCAAATCATATCACTCAGTGTTATGAAGATTATTATCACAAGTGACAGAGACATTGGAGTGCCCTGCCACTGTAATGTGTTCCAAAGTATCCATCAGAGTTTTCCCTCAATTTAGAAATGAGGTAATTTTCATATGGCAACACGATTCTAACTTTAAACCAGGTTTGGTCCACTGTTTCCCACTCCACCCTTCAACCACAACAGAAATATCACTCACTCGCCTTGTCTGAGAACACTTGTATGTGTGTGTAGCCCTATGGTGAAAAAGACTGAGTGTGTGGAAGTAAAATAGAGTGCGAGACTATCACATCCTCACAATAAGAATAATATAATGGAAATGCTTCAGTGGGAGTGATGTCAGATAGATTTTACACAGGATGCAGCTGTAAGGGTTCACTGCTTCAGTCATGGAACAGAGCTCAGCTTAAAACCATTTTAGAGGCTCTACTACTCGCCTCATATTTCTATCACCACATTGGTAACACTGAAGCATTGACTCTAAATCAATATTCACATCATTTTCATCATCTGCCATGTGAGTGTTTTGTGAGGTCCATAGTGGGATTCTGAGGATTCATATTCATGATGTTCACTGCTTGTCTCCTTTACCTGCTCTCTCCATGAAGACAGTTCACATTGTGCCAGTGTCCACTGCACGCATGTCCAAATTTAGCCACCTGCTACGGTTGGCTGATCATTTTTGATGGTGTTTGGTTCCTGGTGTGCTACTATCAGAGTGAAGCAAAGCTACCTTGGGTTGTCAAATGCACGTGTTTTCTATCTCCGCCTCGTCCTATTCCTCCTCTTCTCATTTCTTTTCCTTCCTTCTTCTATTTCAAGAAGCTTACCACAGCCTGGGCCCATTACTGGGGGAGAAAGACTGGATGAGTGTAAAGCCAGATTTATACATCTATGTCAGGGTGTTGCAGAGGCTACGTGTGAACTGCTGCAGCTGATGTAGCCGACTACACCACCTCAAAAATACAACCATACATAGGGGGGTGCAGAAGTCTACAACATTTGTTACTAGTCAAGTTGGGCTGCTTTGTGTTTACACCAAAATGCCAAGGGTCAAGAGCATACTAACTCTTTGCCTAATGATATTAGTATACATCAAGGATCAGGGAGAGTGGATCATCTAAAATGGAGCAGTAGGTGCCAGGTGCTGAAAGTTGTTGGAGAATTAACCTCATAAAGGAAATCATCAGAAGATCAAAATGTATCCGCGAAAACACCAAGAAAGAAACACTTCATCCTAGGCTCATGTGATCACAATTTGATTGAAGGTGGGTCGCAGAAGATTTGCAGATTTTGAAACAGGTGGTCTTAAGTTTAGGAATGACTGATATACATGATTTCATTTTGTGAACTATGCTGCTCCCATTGCAAAACCTGTCTTCACCTTGACCATCACTATCTATCATAAAGTAATCACATTTACTCCCTTTGAGCTTTTTTTCACTCACTGGGCAAGTTTGTTTTGTGTGATTCAGGGAAATTTTCAAAGTCCATTGTTCCCACTGTTGCTTTCTATCATAAAAGGAAGAGTGTGGGAACTCCCAAACCAAGCCAGCACAATGGGCATGGTTTCCACTGCATTTCAATATGGCACACATGCCAACAAATGTGATGTAAGACAACCTCAACTGATAGCTTTGTGCCAGATGTAAACAAAATGTCACGTGTAGCAGTAAAATGGAAAACAAAACAGACAGAAGTAGAAAATATTTCTGTAATGTCTGTCTGACACTTAAAAAACAGTGGCTGCTTCTTACAGTGCCTAATATTTTCCTGCTCATCTCTGCTACTTATTGTCACATCCACCATGCGTTGTGGTCATGCCAAAGCTTTTAACAAAATCCTACACTGAATATAATCAGGTCACAACAGACTCTTTTACACCTAGTCCATCTTAAAATGTCTGGTTTTGTCTGTGTTTTTCTTTTTACATGCATCTTAATTTGTGCATGTGGTGGGTATGTGTATATGTGTGGGTGTGTGTGGTCAAATGTGTAAGTGACCTGTGTAGTGAGGACCACTAATTTAAAAGGGAATGACATCATCCTATGCGAGAACATGATCTAAACTATACTTGCTGAAGTAGTTGCCACAACTAAATTATGCTTTGGCATATGTGCTCTTGGCTAAGTTCAGCAACACGAGGCTACAGTACGTCACATGGTCCACCATATGTGTACATCTGAGCGTATGCACATGTAGTGATTTGGTTTTCAAGCCATTTCTTGGATATTTTCTCAAATTAAAATTTTTTTTCTAAATTTAAAAAGATCAGCTGAATCATTTCTTATTTTTTTCTGTTCTTCCTCCAAACAATTTTTTAAAATTACACTGTACTTAGACTGTACTCTAGATGTAAATATGTGAAAAACTGGGTGTGTGTCCTGTAGTCTGCAGGTCCAGGGGCCTAGAAGGGAGCTGCAGTTCGATTCAAATGAATGGGGGCATTATGTAAGTGCTTACAACATGGAGAAATTATGTAAATGGATCCGTTGCTACACAACAATGCTCCTCCTGTCAAAACATAAACAACATTGTACAAATGGCCAAATGTTCACAATGTTGAAATATGATGGAATATGCCCCAGAGGTGGTACACATGATTATATGTACACACATAAGGGAAGTTTGCACCAGTTTACAAATGCTCCTCTCAAATTTATGAATCATAGTCTGCTCCCCTAAATGCTGACTTTCAGCGAAATTAACTTTTTGGCGAGAACCCACAGGCTTCCATGGAACATGTTAAGAGTTATGTGTTATGAAGATTTACACAGCGCTCAAGTTGCTCTTAAGTGTTTGAAAAAAAGATTTGATATAGGATTATGAGTATTTGGCCTTCTTAGTTCATCTCTAATTCTGAAGGTGACGTGGGGAGGTCCAGCTGCGAGCCATCATCGAACACAGTGCTGTCCCTCCACATACACCCTTTATGCGTCACTAACTGTTTGAACTTGCCTGGCTGTTTTTATTTGGTTATGCATCTAAATCATCAGGGGTCAAGTAAACAGCCTGAGGGATACACTTTCCTCTGGGGCCTTTAGCAGTTGATCTTCGCTCACAGACACATGCACAAGCACATGCATGCAAATACACTCTTGAATTAGAGCGCAGAAAAAACTGCTTGCATCTATTTTGTACTTAACATTGCATGTTTAGCTCCAGGCTTTACTTGGCACTGCTAGATCTTGTGGTGCTATATGGGCGCCGATGGCTGTTGCAGTCAGTGAGATGATGTTTTCAAGGATTCACGATGACCTCTCACAGACACACACACGCAACCACCTCCTTACTAAACCTGGTTAAGCAAGAGAGAAAGAGGGGCAGAGAGTGAGACAGAGGATCAAAGCCAGTGAGTGGGATGGATTCTCTGAAATGAATAGTGCTGGGGGATATTGCTTTAACCTTTGTCCAAAGCACTGTGCATAGGGACCTCCCTGTTTATTTTAACGGCTCAGAGTTAGCAAAGGGTCTCTCTAGCCACAGAAAGAATCTAGGCTAACAAGACATATTCACTACATTTACGCGAGTGTTTCATGTCACGAAACGTTGTTCATCTATAAGGTTTTCTGTCTGCTTTTTCCACTATGGATAACATGAGCTTCTAAGATAATGCATTTTTGTGGTCAGCATGATATTTTCACATTTAGTCATCATCAGAGGGTTTGATCATTCACAGAGTCAGATGTACAGTAGTGTTTTCATTCCGGGGGTAGATCAAAACTCTCTTCATGCTGTGTCTGACCACAACTAGGATTATATTAGGATTTATTTGTTTTGGGCCTAACTGCTTCACAAAAAGGCCAGACCATCAACTTCTCTGCCACTCCCTGTTTTGATCAAAATGTCACAGGACTGTAGATAAATCTGGATGCACATCAGAATGCTCATGTATGCACTTATCAGTGGGTGCAGCTCCACTCTCGTTTTGGCGCTGAAACGTCCAACAGTGCTGTTGAAACAGAGATGATGATGTTGGGGAGAAACGGCAGGGCCCCTCCTCTCCTCTCATCACTGTCTGTGTCATCACCTTCCCCTCCCATCCCTAAAGGATCCAGCTGAAGGGTGTTTTGCACACACACACACACACATGCAATTGACCATGGGGAGTAAGGTGCCTGTTATCATCTAGTTGGCCAAAAGCTGTATGAGACTGTGTGTGTGGTACACGACTGTTGAGTTTTGTCAAGTTGAAATGACTCATTCAGTGAGAGTTTGGAATATTTCAGCTGCTTCTGGCTAATTCAGTACCTTCAGCCTTGAAGGATCATCTACTGGCATGCTATGATAATCATCATGAAACATGATGGTCTTATTAAATATCTCCCCACATGTGTGGCCTCTGGTGGAGCTTAAACTTATTTTCTTGAATATAACTTTCTTGTTTTATGTCATACACAGCAGCTGGCCCCTTTAGGGTAAAATAATTGAGGAGGGTATGGAGATGGTGTCTACAAAGGAGAATAACAATCTGTAAATGCAGTGAATGCAAACACTCTCTCCTTGTGGCAGACTAAATTGGCTTCTCTAACTTCCCTGTCCCACTTGAAATGCTGTGGGACATATTGAAACCCTTAGTTCTTTCTTTTTACTAATAATCAGCCCCTCTCCTCTGGGCCTCCCTCGATCCCTCCATCTCTCCTACTACCCCTGCTCACCCACAGCTGCACTGCAGCATTCAGGGTGGGAAGAAACAGGGCAGGGAGGGAAAGGAGGATTTGAAAAGAGGAGGAGATGAAGAAGATGTGCGATAGATAGCAGGATGAGTTAAAGAGGTATCAGGATGAAAACAGTAAGGAGCAGTATATGGGAGGAGAAACTGAATGCTGCAAACAAATTAAATATGACTATCTGATGACAAGACAAGCTGCCTCTTTGATTTATCTTCAGTAATTACATTGCATTTGCATTGATATGGAGGGTTTACTGTTCATATGGAGAGTCTCTCTGACTTCCTCCCTCTTATCTCCAACCCTTGGAGGATACTGCTCATGCCTGTGGTCATGGCTTTGGTGACTTTGGTTTTTGACTGCTAGACAGTGCATTGACTTGCCCAGTGTAAATCTGCCTGGGTGGGAAACAATTTGTGGCTGATGACATGTTTCTCGCATTCATTTTCGCACATTCAACACATGCCCAATGGATTTACATATCATATTCATTCTACCCCTAACATCTCTATCCGGTGAGCATCTCAAAGGGTCTTTTATGTGCTTTAATACAGGAACATGAAAAATGTTTGACTCAGAGGTTAGAGAGGGGCCTGGGTATAACTCACTGAGGTCTCACACTACTCTGAAAACAGCACAACAAGCCCCACATCAAGGGAGCTTTGAGAGGGAAATGAGCGACGAAAGAAAAGCACGCAGCAGGAGCCGGAGAAGCCACATTTCCAAATTATTAATATTGTTTTTCAAAGAAACCTAAACACTCACAGGGGATAGGAGAAGGGAGCAGAGGAAGAAAAGGAAGCAGGTAGATTATCTGTCCCCAATTTTTTGCTTCAGCTGAACTGTCAACATGTGAGAGAAATGGGGAAAAAAGTAGTGGCCTTGATTATATGAAGACTGAAAGCTGAATGAAACACTATCTTTATGGCGGTGTTAAAGCAAGAACTGGAACTGGTGCTTTGGCTGCAGCTAAAAAAAACATCCTCAGCTCTGAGCTTGTCGTTTTCATTCAGACTCTTGTTTTCTTTCAGCTGAAAGCAAGCTCCCCTGCCCAGAGAGCTGGCTAGTACTGGACACACAGTCACACAATGCGTTCTTCACTCTCCCACTGCCAAGCCAGAACCGGACACATGCCCCTACGGTACTGTTCTAATGGCCATAATATTACCCAACGAGGAAAAGAGAGGGCTCAAACACAACGCAAGTAATGTAACGCAGAAGGAGAGGTTGATGTGGTAGTAAATAGCAGTCTGGAGTTGTTTCAACAATAACAGTCCTCTGAAATCAGAGACATATTAACAAACCCCTTAGATTCCCTCAGTGAAGGGATGTTTTTCTCTCCGGTCCGTTGGGAAACACTGTTGTAGTGATGGGATAAGTTGTCACATTTAGCCAGTTGTGTACAACGTGGAGGTCCATCTTGCTTCAATTAAAAACTCCAACTCGTCTGGTTTTGATTAGGGGTCCTGGCAAAACGAAGGTGATTCCTTTCTTAATGAAAACCACCAGAGAGGTTGAGCATTGCTAAAAACTGGTTAACAAAGAATAATAGTTTAACAGGGAAGGTATCTCACTCTCATCTTCCTTCCCCTGCCATTTCCTTCCTTCTCCTTCTAGTCTGGATGGACCTAACCTTGGAGGGCTGCACAAGGGGTGATGGGGTAGGGGGTAAAGAGTTTATGAAATCAACCCTCTCCTGGTAACACTTCTTTATCCATTTTATTCCTGCATATTTTCCCTTTGCTCTGTGAGGATTTCTGTGAATCCACGGTGCCTCAACAGAAGTAGACTCAGGTTTCTGCTTCGTGGGACTGAAGATTTACTCCAGAGCAAAGGACTGTTTACTGTGATTTGACGCTGAACCATTGCTTCCCCTCCTTGGCCACAATGTCACCTCATCCCTCATCTTGAGACCAATGGTATTTGTTATTTACAAGCGCACTACATCTTATCTTGCGACCTTGTCACTCTGTAAGTTCAAATTCCGGATAGACTGTAACCACAGATGCTGACTTGAAACAATTAGGCTTGTTGCACACACTGAGTGTGACAGAGCTCTTCAGTGCAAAGTGTCTGGAGTGGGGAGGGAGGAACAGGGAGACTGACAGTCAGTGACAGCATAATGTATGTCCCCTCTACTATCATGTACGTCACAAAATACTCAGGCAGCCACAAGTGTGCCTGTGACACTGTGACTTGGCCTGTATGAAGCTCATGGAAATGTGCTGGTCACCAAGAGTGCAAGGATGCGAATAGTAAGCAGTGCCAAATGCAGACAGAAAAGCTGGATGGGAAAAGATACACGCCACCCTGTCTTTTCATAACGTTGGGCGTTTCTCAGAATGTGGTCTGATCTAATGAGCAATTCAGCTAGTGACGCAGTGATTACCTTCTTTCATCTTGTCATCTCTTTTATTTTCTTATCTTTGATTGTCTCTCCATCTTTCATCTCTGTGATCAGGTCGTCTGTGGGGCGGCATGTCTGTGTCTCACTCCCATCTGCCTCAAAAGGAGAGGAAGCTCAACAAATACACAGATGGTCCCCATCTGATTCTATGAGTATTAAAGAGCATTTTCTGAAGATGTGCAATATATTTTGTGAAAGAAGTGGAAAATTGTATTCAGTTGTTTGATGAGAACTGTACCATTTTAAAGTTAGAAATCTAAAATATGCAAATATGTATTTTAGTGAGAAAACTATCATTTAAAAATATCAGTGTGAGGAAAAAAAAACTACAAATAAAAAAACAGTCATTGTTTCATAGAATGTTTTTAAATTGGACAATATGAAAAATAAAATGTATGTGACCATTAAAATATTTTCCTGTGTCACATGCGCATTTATCTGTGTTTTATCTGTTATAACCTTCTTTTATCCAAAAATATTAATCCAATTTCAGTAATTCAGTTTGCGCTAAATAAACTGAGAATAAACTGTTGTTTGTGGACAAAACTAACACATATTTTTTCCCTCTCCATACTGGATCAATATTAGACATTCATCAACTGACTTAAAACACAACTCAGAGCTAATGGTGCTCTGTGTCCGCTGGATGCGTAAAGCCAACAGCTCGTAACTAACACTTTATAATGGGATAAGTTTTGTTTCTGAGGTTGTCTTTCTGCTCTCTAGTGTTCAGATTCAATTGGTCAATTTACATAATGGATGCAAGTAACCTTAGAAAAATACTGTAAATCTGCTCTAATATACGTCATCCAGAATTTAACTCCTGTTATAAAATAGATGAAGCTGTCAGAAACGTAAACATACTTATGAAGGCTTGTAAAAATCTTCTGAATAATTAGACAGAGGCCAGTGGAGGTTGTTTTTGTATCAAATGAAATATGTCTACTGACATTTTACTGCAACCCGGGTGTTGTAAAGTTTTCTCCTGCTGCCAAAACCATACAGTCACTGCAAACCATTAGAAGTTTGTCATAAGTGCAACATAAATAATATGACCTCTCACTCTGTCAGTAAATAAAAAAAACTTATGTTTCACAGAATGGGTGATAAGTGGCTTCCCTTTTGGGTTTGCATTCACATGCGATGTTTACATTGAGAGTGTTGATGGGGAAGTATAGAGAAGGTCAGAAGGAGCTGCACTGTGTCTTTGTGGATCTAGTGAAAGCATATGATAGAGTGCCAAGAGAGGAGCTGTGATACTGTATGAGAAAGTCAGGAGTGGCAGAGAAGTATGTGAGAGTGGTGCAGGACATGTATGAGGACAGCGAGACAGTGGTACGGTGTGCGGTAGGAGTGACATATGGGTTCAGGGTGGGATTACATCAGGGATCTGCTCTGAGCCCCTTTTTGTTTGCAGTGGGGATGGACAGGTTGACAGATGAGGTCAGGCAAGAGTCTCCGTGGACTATGATGTTCACAGACGACATTGTGATCTGTAGTGAGAGAAGGGAGCAGCTGGAAGAGAGCCTAGAGAGGTGGAGGTATGCACTGTAGAAAAGAGGAATGAAAATCAGTAAAAACAGAAGACAGAATACATGTGTGTGAATGAGAGGGAGACAGGTGTAATGGTGAAGCTGCAAGGAGCAGAGGTAGTGAAGTTGGATGAGTTTAAATACCTGGGGTCAACCATTCAAAGCAACGGACAGTGCACAAGAGAGGTGAAGAAGAGATTGGAGGCAAGGTGGAGACGGGTGTCATGGGTGATTTGTGACAGAAGGATAGCAGCAAGAGTGAAAGGGAAGGTTTACAAGATGGTAGTGAGACCTGCTATGATGTATGGTTTGGAGACGGTGGCAAGATGGACATTTTTCAACAAAAAGACAGGAGGTGGAGATGGAAGTGGCAGAGTTGAAGAGATTTTCATTGGGAGTGACCAGGATGGACAGGATTAGAAATGAATATATCAGAGGGACAGCTCAGGTTGAGAGGCTTAGAGACAAAGTAAGAGAGGCAAGGCTGTGATGGTTTGGATATGTGCAGAGGACCGACAGTCCAAAGGATGTTGAATACGGAGCTGCCAGGCAGGAGGAAAAGAGGAAGACCACAGAGAAGATTCATAGATATAGTGAAGGAGGACACACAGAGGGTTGGTGTGACAGAACAGGTTGCAAGGGACAGGGTGAGATGGAGGCAGACGACCCGCTATGGCGACCCCTAAAGGGAGCAGCCGAAAGAGAGAGAACTTTCTGCAAGTACAGCAGCAAACTTTGTTTCCAGAGTTTGTGGTACACTGTTATGACTCCACCAACCTGACAAATGATTGTTGTTACAATGTTTGTTGTTTCTCATTGCTCTTCTTTTCTGTCTTTGCTTTCCCCTCACCCCGACTGGTTGAAGCAGATGGCCACCATAAATTTTCCTTCTGTTGTAAGGGAATTTTTCCTTGCCACTGTTGCCAAGTGCTTGCTTTAAGGGAATTGTTGGGTTTTTCTCTTCAATGTTGTAGGGTCTTCACCTTACAATATAAAGTCCCTTGAGAAGGCTGTAGTTGTAAATTGGTGCCACATAAATTAATTGAATTGAACCCTTAAATGCATTGCTCAGGTCATGAACAACCCTGTACACATTGTAACAAGGAGGGTTTGAGTTACCAAAACATGTGACTGTATCAGCTCAGCTTTGAAATGATATAGTACTCTCACTACGCACATACATATATACACTCTATATATATCACAACCCCCCTTTAAGTACCTCATTATTTTGACTTGCAATGTCTTTAAGATGAAAAAAAAAAGAAGATTCTACTACATTTTTTTATATTTGTTGCAATAGAAATATTCCTCCTGGAATTGACATGAAGTTGGTAAACTAATGTCTTTCCAACAACTTTCTTTGAAATTGAAACTATCCCACAACATTTTTAACCAATATTTTCAGATCAAAAGCTTTGTATACTCAAAAACTAAAACATATTCAGGGCCTACATTATCCTCCAGAGACCAACTGACCTTGATACACTTGAGAGACAGGGGTGGTTTGACCCGGTTTTATAGCACACTTATTACAGGCTCAAAGGATAACTCTGTCTCATATCTATCTACATGGAGTAACGACCCCCAGATGAAACTCTCTAGAGATGAATGGAATCAAGCATGTCTGTTGGCTCGGATTCAATCTATTAACAGAAGAAGCAAATTATTGGAGAACAGATGGTTGATGAGAAGATATATTACCCCTGTCAAATTACACAGTTTTAATCAGAATATGTCTGATAACTGTGTAAAATGTAAATGATTAGCTTCACACACTGTACGTAGGGAGTTTCAAGTGTTCAGGAAGGAGGTTTTAAAATCAATTTCTGAATTGACAGGGAACAAAGTCCCATTGGACACAAGTTGTGCTTGCAGCATATATATCCCCCAGTTCCTGAACTAAATTTGAGCAACGTAAATTACACTGCTCAAAAAAAATTACGGGAACACTCAATCATCACAGTATAAGACCAAGTCAGTTAAACATCAGGGATATCAGTCTGTCCAGTTAGGAAGCATAAACCATTGTGAATCCATTTCAACTGGTTTGGTGCAAAATGAAGTGACAACAGGTGCAGAGGAGAGGCAACAACAGGGCCAGACAACCCCTCAAAAAAGGGATGGTTTTGCATGTGATGGCCACAGACCATTGCTCCCTCTGGACTGATCTTTGCTTTTTGGTATAATCTTTCTAACTACTCTTAGCGACTACTGCTTCTTTGTGCAAGCAGGAACTGGAGGAGCACTGCCAAAGTCCTACAAAATGGCCTCTTACTAATATGCATGTTTCTGACCAAACTGTCAGAAACAGATTTCACGAGCATGACATGAGGTCCCAATGTGCTATAGTGGGACCTGTGCTGACAGCCCTGCACCATGCAGTTTGATTGGAGAACACCAGAACTGGCAGGTCCACCACTGGTGCCCCATTCTCTTCACAGATGACAGCAGGTTCACACTGAGCACATGTGACAGATGTGAAAGAGTCTGAAGATGCTGTGGTGAGCATTTTGCTGCTTGCAACATCATCCAGCATGATCGTTTTGGCAGCGGGTTAGCGATGATCTATCCTTTTAGGGTAGCAGAGACCTCACAGTGCTGGCCAACAGCACCCTGACTGCAGGGATGAAATCCTCAGACCCACTGTCAAATCTTATGCTTTTGCAGTGGGCTCTGGGTTCCTCCTGGTACAGGACAAAGCCTGGACTTGTGGCCAGACTGTGTAGGCAATTTCTAGATAACAAAGGCATTGATACCATTGTCCATCCTGTTCTCCAGGCCTGAACACAATGGAGAACCTCTGGGATGTTTTTTATTGGTGTATCCAAAGCTGCCAAATAGTGCCACAGACTGTGCAGGAGCACATTGATGCGGTTAAATTGACTTTTTCTTAATGCAAGCCAAACACATAATCACATTAAATATTGAAATGTTGTAAGAGCAACAGTTACTATGTGGATTACAAAAAACTGGCATACATACTGTAATGGAGATATCAGAGGAATTATGTGGGATATGGGCACCCTTTTCACAATAACAACCCTCTACAAACCAACAAAGGAATGCCAAAGATGCTCTGCGTGATGTTTCTTTTGTTGTTATATTTTTGTTGTAAGTCACAGATAATAGAACTGAACTGCCTCATTGGGTCGCACAGTAAACAATTGAAGATACGTGTAAAAGGAACATGAGATGTTGGATATGTTGTAAACAAATGTTCATTTCAGGATTGTTTTTGACTAGGTCAGAATTCTGACCCAGTAGTAGAGTTGCATCAGATGCAATTTTTGGAATTTTTTTTTTTTTTTTGTCCATAAACCTCGAATGGTGCTAATTGGGATGTTGCATGAAGCAACAAGACTCACAGTAACTATTTTCTGGCCAATAGTTGCTCAAAGGCAAAAGATTAAATATGACCACTTTATCCGACCCCTATAAAGACAGCACAACCCATAACAATGCGGGAAGCCCAGAGGAAATGAATGATCAGGGCAAATAGTTTAGTAAAAGTACACAAAAGGGTTTTTGGAACTTGCTTTATTTCCTGTTGGAAGACGAGTGACAGCTGTTTGCAGTTCAGAAATAAAGAATTGATGCTGCATGCATGGGAAGGCTGCTGGGCATCAAGGGACAGGAGAGAGGCTCTTTATGAAATATTGAAGAAGACTTGAGATGGGGCTAGTAGCCTTCCTCCTCAACTCTTCTATTAGCCAACAATGTGCATGCTCTGCAGGGGAGCATATGGAGGCTAGGAGTAGCCATAAGCCGTTTTCACACATGCACTGCAGCCCTGAAATTTTTAGATATTACCTGATGGAGGTGAGAATGTAAATATTCAGGTCTTTAACCTGCCAGCTCCCAAGTGTCTGTGTGATGCCCGATTGCACTGATTTGTGACATGAGACTAGTGAAAGTGATGGACCAATGAGTTCACAGCTAGCAAAGGCTGTCCTATGTCCTGCCGCCTGTACACTCTGGTCAGGCAGCATCTTCACCCAAACCAAACAGAATATTTCCATTAGTGAGAATGCATCTGATGCGGATGCTCTCCTGTTATGTGCTACATGTGAGAAAGGACAATTTCGGACAATATCTCAACCTGATTCTCCCAACATTTTCTGGAGGTCATCTGTGGCTATTCAGAGAAAAAAAATCAGATATTTTCACTCTTTCATGACCACAAGATACTTGACATTTAGATTGATTTGTGCAAACAAGATACGTGTATATACAATACCTGCTTCTTCCCACAGCAAAAACTTGTAGGGAAATGTTAAAACACAAGCAATCCCTTTTTTAAATTGTAATAAGGTAGACAACTAGCTACAACATAATTACCATCAAAACAAACCATCCTTCAAGCTGGAACAATAGCTTTTTTCTTCTGCCCTAAACAGGCAGGTTTAACAAAGACCTAAATAGGTCTTTCAAGGTCTGAAAGACATTGCATACCTGAAAGGTACAGGGTTTTTTGGTTTTGTTTGCAAGCGATTTCAGCATAACTTCTCTCCAAATGTAACAAGTGACTTCCTTAGTAAAATATCCAATGTTACCAGTCACTCATCAAATTACCATTGGTCTGTCAGTTATATATTTAAAAAAGGAGAAAAAAAACTTGCCAGTTTTAGACTTTGTTCTAAATTTGCATCTCATGACCACCTTTCTGGTGGATAGATTGATAGATCAGATTTTCATCATCATTTATAGATATTTATTGATGATAAACATCATTTGATTGATGAAGATATAGGTATTGATCATTTTTGTTTGTTTTATGATTTCACCTAGTGAACTGGGTTCCTGAGTCTTTGTGATTTCTACATCAAAGACTTCAATGGACCTTGACATGTTATTCATGTGAGATTTTTTTTTTTTTTGTAATGCCAATTCAATATCCACGATAAATAAAAAACAGACTGTAGGTTAGAGATTTTTTTTAATGTAACATGAAGTCTGTCTGAGGAGGAATTTGTTGTGAATTCCAGATTTGATTTATGTTGTTTTTGTTACCATTGACAGTATCCCATAGTAACTGTCCAAGACTGGCTATAAAATCACATCAGAGATTCTAAATACTCTATATAACCCGCTCTCTGGACTTCCAGTTTCATACGGGGCATTTGCGAGATAGTTCAGAATGAATATAGCTATACCCCAAGAGTATAAATTTCAACGGGTAAATATTTGTTTTTCATTATGCTTCAGTAGAAGGGATTGAGACTAGAGATGTAGTTCTACTTGTAGATTTTTACTAGTTTTCATTGTAGTAAAATACCTTTCTGTAAGCATTAGGGATGTCACAGCACCACAAGCTGCATTACAACATTCACTATTTTGATTTCAGGCACGAAACAAGCTGCAGCAGAGAGTTTCTTGCAGTGACCACTTGAGAGCAGTCACATTCGACCCCTAGATCCTGCTTCTTCTTCTTCTTGAAGTGTAAGTTTCTGTTGTTACTTCTAAGTGTGTTTTAGTTATCATTTGGAAAAGGGTGCGATGAAGGGAGTATGTCATGATGTCAGTCCTTACGACTGCTAGCATTTTATGGACAGTATCAACTTCTCTATAAGAAAAAACAAAAGAGCATTAATATGGCTCAATTAAAGTTCTGCCATGCAATCGATACTTTATTTCCAAAGAGTAAAGCAAAATGTGGGGTTTTTTTTGGTCTAGAAGTTGATGTAAAATATTATTATTCTATCCATTTAGCTTCATTCAGTCTTCACTGAGGACTATTTTGTGATCACCCCCTGCTGTATCACTGGCTGAACTGCAGCTAGTTTATGTACACTGGAGTAGAAAGTGGAATGGCTCTCCTAGTTGGGCTCTGATAGCATCTAAAGCTGTCTAACTTCACTGACACTGAGTGCTGTCACAGCAGAGAGAAAGAGAGAGAGAGCCTTCCAGACTTTTCTTACACAGAACACTTCTGCTGGAAACTTCTGATTAAAGCCACTAGTTTCTCAGTCTGACAGATTAAAAATTGCAATGTTTAATTTGAGAAATATTAATAAACTCAACATTAAACTTGTTTATTATTATAACTGAACTTCAAAGCCAAACATTCTTATTTCAAAACACATACTCATATCCAGCTCCCCTCACTTTTCCCTGTTCACTGTGTTTGAGTGCCACAGCCAGTCATTTTGTGACAAAAGCCTTCTCATGCTTGGGTGCTAGCACAAACACAATTTAAAAACCATCCTCATGCAAATGGAGCAAACTCAACGACCATAATTGTTGTTAATTACTCATAAACATCTCCTATCAACTGGCACATGCAATGGCACGAACTGGGGGAACCGAATCAGTGGCAGAAAATCCAGGCAGATGAAGCACAGAGGGATAGAGGATGCATTTGTTTGGGTCATTAGGAACTCATCGTGACCCAGTGAGCCAAGGCTTTATAGCAGTGACAAGGCAAAGGCTCTTTCTTGCTGTGTGTGTATGTGTAGGGCCAATTGGCTTCCACTGATACCCCCCTAGTTCCTAGAAACAATTTGCATGCCTTCAAGCACCAAACAGGAGGCAGTGTTTGGGCAGTTTTTGGCCCTTGGCCATTTGGTAATTTGGCATGTCTGTTGCAGAAAATGTGCAATGAGTGGTTATAAAACAAGGTAAAATAGATATACTCTGTAAACTCATTAAGTCTCTGTTGTTAGGCATATTTTGGTGGTAGTGGGGAGATTATAAAGGTTTCTACAGCTTTTGTACTTCTTGTTTATTTACAAGGTCATGGGGCATCTATAGGGTGAATAACAGCTTTATTGTACTTTACAGCAAAAGGGGCTTTGTGTAGTTATTAACTGTGGTGTCAATTTGTGCCAACAAAAACATTCCTTCAGACTAAGAGTTCTCTATTCCCAAAGGCTCTTTTTTTGCATGTCACTTTTATGTGATCTCAAATTAGTCACAAGGCATGCCTTATGTTTATTGTAAAGTATGTATATGACATTTGAGAGTTTTGTGGTGAGCTTTGATGCTGGAGAGACATGTTAGGCCTTTCATTTCAAGGTAAGGTCACTGGAGCATTCGAGGTTAGACTGAAAGGCCCATCTCCCCCGTTGCCAAATCCTCGAAAGAGCAGAAGAATTAAACAGCCAAGTCGAGTGGGCGGATGGAGAATAAACACATTGTTTTGCAATCCTATTGCACAGTGTTGAACTGATACATCAACCCCTTGCAGCTGCCGTGCCTTAAAAACATGTGGACTGCTGTTTTCGGGTACCTCATTGTTGCTGACTAGAAAAGAGGCCTTGTACCATTAATGCATTATATGAAAGTACAAGGCCTTAATTATAGTGTGAAAATTGAGTACAGAGAGAGAGTTGAGCTGATGGAATCCTGACACCTCCAGCCCAGCGGTAGCACTTTGATCAAGAAGGTCAGTGCAAAGTCAGATAAAGTTTATTTGTATTTTTCTATTACTCCCTTTTATCGATGTCCGCAGCCCAGAGATATTATCCCCACTTTGCTTATTTACTCAAAGTCCTACCTCTGAACAGCTTTCATTCAGCACTTAATGTCTTTTACGCCTTGCGTAATTGTTGTTTTCCTCTGCCCCTGAAATCTCACCACCCCACAAGACTGAGCCCCTCTGTCCTCTTGTTTATTTTCAAAGGCCTCACCTGGGACAAACACCCTCAGGTTTGCTTCAATGGGCTAACAGCCTCAAAGGTGCCCTGAAAATCTGTTGAGTTGACATGAATTTGTTCCAGTTGCTTGAAGGAGCAGGAAGACTATGGATGGGTATAAGAGAGCCCTGGTGGTGGTTCTCACTCAGGTCTTGCCCAGACTGGGGCTTACAGCAGGGATCACTCAGCTTCAGTCAGCTCTTCCCTTCTTCAAAGGCTGGGAGGAGAGATTCTATGAAATCATACAATAACATTGAATCTGACCACCCTTTCAAAACACAACTGGACTGAACTGGATAGGTGGGAACGAGACAGGAGGAAGAGATTGAGTTTCACTGCTGATACAAGAGAAGATAAGAACACACTTGCTTCTGTGCTGTGGGAACATAAGTAGAAGGTATGCACACATTCTCACTGACATATTAAAATTACATTAAAAAAATATTTGTCTGAAATCGAATGGGCTGATCATGCATACCGTGCACAAGCAACACCCTACCTTACATTTACACTGTGATATGTATTCACACAGGGTGATGCCCAGATGAACTTTACTATTTTACTGCTGGTCACTGAACAGCCACATTACAGAAAACCTAGACTGAGATCATTACTAAAGAATACATCAGGAGAATAGCTGTCTCGTAAACTTTGTATTTCTTGAATGCCCGAATGACCTGAATGTCTTCAAATTTGGACTAAAGGATGCAGTGGTCAAAGGTCACTGCGACCTCACATCTGTCCCATTTTTCAAATACAGGAGCACCTCACAGATTGTGATTACATCTGGCACAAACTTTGACTTGAACTTTGAAGGATGAACTGATTAGTATTTTAATGGTCACAGTCACTATGACCTCAGAAAACATGTTTTTGCCCATAATTCAAGAATTCATCTGTTAATTATTACTAAATTTGACACAGTATGTTCAAAATGATGACATTTTTTATCTAAAAGGTCAAAGGTCAACTTTATATTGACCTCATAATGTTCTGCAAACACACTTTTGGCCATTAATAAACTCCATAATTAAGGAAGAGAAAGAGAGCTTGGGTTAAAATGGGCTGGAACGATCCAGTACCATCAATTAATGATTAATCTGATATGCAGTTTAGTATATAATAATATAAAGAGAGTTGATTTGTTGCATTATCTGTTTTTTTTTGTTTTTTGTTTTTTTTTTCATGTTGTGAAATGTCTCAAAAAAAACCAAACTGAATTATGATCATTTTGTGTTATTCAAAGGTTGTATGAAAATGCTAGACAGTTAAGTCCAGTTCAGTGCAGGGTAAGCTCATTAGTTTCTATTATTCAGGTCAGTTCAGTTCAGGTTTATTTATATATCATAAATTACAGCAGCAGTCTCCTCAAGGCACTTTATAGTGTAAGGTAAAGACCCTACAGTATTCTGGAGAAAACTGAAACAATCAAACGATTGTATGAGTTTGTATTATAGTGGTACAGTTTACAGTGGTGGATGATGTTGAATAGGTGCAGAGGAGGCTGTGGTGTAATGGTCACTGTTAGGTTAGATTATGACAATTAGTTTCATTCACCAAATTCTACATTTTAAACTACATTTATACTGGCTTGGGGTTGGCTCATGTAACATCAGCTTGTATCTTGTTTGAATTCAGTTAGCTAAATCCACTAAGAGCAGTAAAGCCTCAGAGCAGCAGCACAGGTCAGCTGACCACAGTCTGTCCACAAAGAAAACAAATCTACTGGAGCTCACAATAGAAATTATTATGTGACTTACTTCTAAGTAATTCTTTTCCCCGTGATGCACAGCTAAGCAAATCCCACTTAAACCACACATTGTGAACATATTTCAGATTTGCTCGGATATTGAATTGGTGACACTAATCTTTAGAGCCCACCTATTCCTTGAATCCTATATTCTATTCCATTTTCTTAACCTCTTATCCAGTTCAGGGTCATGGGGGTGCTGGAGCCTATCCCAGCTGACTTTGGGACAGAGGCAGGGTATGCACCACGGCGGCTGTGGCTCGGGATACACAATAAAGTAGAGGTTGGTATCACTGTAAAGTGCTTTGAGTGGTCAGTAAGACTAGAAAAGAGCCATACAAATACAAGTCTTTCACAGCACTACCACAAAAAGACAGACAACCCCTTATACTCTCATCCACACCTAAGGAACATTTAGAATCATCAACTCCTAACTGTTTGTATTGTCCTCTCAGTATCAGGTGTTTGGTGATGTATGAACACTGTGCTTAACATGAACAGAATGGTACATTGGACATCAAAAAGTAGAACAAGAACAAAATATTCCTTCCTTAGAAGAGTGTGTGACACTAAGTGATGCACTGTGAACCACAACACAGTTTTTTTGGCAGACAACTGAGCTACCAGGGCCACTGCTGGAACCAGTCTATATGATGATTTTAACAAGGTTTAGGAGGGAATCAGTGGACATTCTGAGAATTTTTTAAAAAAAAATTTTATTTTAATGCAAAATGTGCCTGCTGGGTCTCAAAAAACAAGTCAGAATGTCAGCAACATCAGCAATAAGTTTGAAATGTCACATTGAGAAGAAGCATGCAGCCAGTCCTTCGAAATATCCATGAGTGACAGATGACAACAGGAAATTAGCAAGCGGTAAGACAGTGAACTGCTACAAAAGCTCCTTTAAAGCTGAATTACATTTGTAAACCGATTTGGGTTTCCCTGCCTTATGACACATGGGGTAAATAGTGAAAACTCTTTTTTTTGTAAAATTTGCATTATTTTTCTTTGCATTTAAGAATAACGTGCTATTCTGCAGTAGTATACAGTGATTCCTTTACTTTGGAAAGCCTTGCAGTCAGTTTAGTTTGGGGTGCCCACCTAGGTGGCCTATACAAAAACAGCCCATGCAGAAATTCAGACAGCTGCATGATTCATTGACACCAATACTGTGTTTGCCACTTGGGTATCCCCTACAAAAAATGTATGACATCATCTAACTAAATAGTTTATGTTTGATTTGGATTTCTTTGGTGCCTCTTTTGCAGAGGGAGGCATTTTGGAGGATGCCACTGTGTGGGTTGCCCTTCTGCTTCCATGGAAAAGGTAAATTCCACCACTGATAGGCAACACATGGAAGCCATCATCACTGGAAGCTTGTGGTGTGGCGCCTGAGGACTCATACAAAATATATCCATATATAGTATATGGATATATAAAACACTTAAATAACAGTGTGTGTTTGTAGGGCGTGAATGTGTGCGTCACTGGTATTTGAAGTGTGTTTGATGTGTGTAAGCTCCTGTTATTCTCTCTTTGACAGCTAAATCACCCCCCTCCCTTCCCTGTATGTAACCTCAGAAGAAGATTAGTTCATATTTTCCCCCCAACTCTATGGACTGGTCCCTGGTGATGGGGCTGCAGTGTGTTTTATAGATATGCTACAAGTCACCCCGTAAATAGGTCAGCTGTCTGAAGTGTGATGTGTCATGTGCTCTTTTCCAGCTCCGAAATGTCTTCTCTAATGAGCCCTAGTGATTTTGGAGAGGAAAACACCACAGCCCTTTTTCCAATAAAGCCTCTCTCTGCCTCTCTGAGCCTCGCATGACAGAAACAAAAGCTGTTTGTCCTTTTGGGGATTGGTGTGTGTGTGTGCGTCTGTGTACTTTATGTGCACGTGTCTGTGTCTGCCATTCTTTCAACTTGTGTTCTTCTATCATGCTTTCTGTGTTCGCTCAATAAAATCTCTGCTCATGACATGGCACTTTTGCTGCATGAGGCTGACCGGATGTATTGTATGTATCGTTTAGAAAAAGAAAAATGAAAACATTTAAGCCACTTTAAATGTTGCTGTCCAATATTCTGTCAGAAGTACATTTTTGTACAGATTTGTGCCTCTGCATTACCATATTTATCAATCGTCTGTTCTTTATTTGGAAAGTCACTGGTAAACTGAATTGCAAACCAGTATAGACAGATTTAGAGTACATTAAATAAAGCCACAGAAAGGCAATCATAGAGGCAGGAGATTGCCTTTATGGGCCAAATACTGTATATTACGGAAATCTGACACAAATTTTTGAGGGGCCTTGCATATAGTGCAGCTCTGTGAGCATCATAAGGGCTGCACTTACATTCAAGCTGATGATCCAATAAAGAAAAACAGGCATGGATGGCACTGTAATGTAATCATGCCCACCTAGGCCACCTAGAAACATACAGCATGTATGTAATAACACACTATTCTTAGTGTCATCAGTCAGAATCAAACGTAATTAAAGCCCAGCCCTGATATCACCATGCTCTCTCTGTTGATGGGTAACACATCCTGGGGCACACCTGCCGGCCCTTGTGCCATAGATTCACAGGGCTCCATTCCTTGTCTGTGCACCCGACACAGACTTGAGTGCACAAAGGGGGCACAGTATGACTCCTGCCCATCGCTTTATCAGAAGCAATAAATTTCCCACCATTTGACTCTGCTTGCTCTATCTCTGCCTTGTATGAACAACAGAATCAGAATTAAAGCATATCTTCATTATCACGCCTGCTTACGCACGGGCCATGTGTGATAGTAAATGACATTCCTGGAGCCACTGATGTTTCTGTATCTGACATGCAGCTGGCCAAGGAACCATGACTACCAGCTTTACTGCTACTTCCCAGAACTTTCACCACTGGCTTTGACAGAGAGGATGATGATGATGGGAAATCTGTGTTTTCCTTTTGATAGTTGGTGTTTTCTTTTTTCCACTGCCTCACATTTTTTGGGAAAGCCTGTTGTATTAATCAGTGACACACATGTGTGCAGGACTCCCTGGAGCCTTTAGTTCAACAGACTGAGCAAAGAATTTCCAGATTTTATTCTGATTTGCATGGAAATTTAGAAGAAAACAATCTATTACTGTTACCAGATTCTTAGTCAGACCTATCCTTTGTGTAGTTTTCATTTTGACTACAAGACTTCTGAATACTTGAGTGGCCCCTTGGGGTTCCTCCTTTCACTTACATGATGCAACTAAAGGTTAGAAATGATATTAACATATTTTTATGTTACGAGTCACTAATTTTCAGATAAAGAAAAGCATTATTGCTCAAATTTGTACTGAATAACAACATTTTTCAAGCTGAAATATTACTCATTACATATGATTTTACATGTGGGATCAAAGCAAGGTTCAAGAATACAAATTTGGCAGTTAAATAAACCCATTAGCCCGACGTGCTCTGATGTGAGTGTTCCTAATAATCAACATCAAACCAACGTCAAAGAAAAGATGACTGTGTAGCCTTCTTCTCTTTGATTAGAGGATTTATCATTAGTCAGCTCTCTGTCAGGTGCAAGAACCTATTCACTAAGTAAGAAAAAAACATGTCACAAGCAATGGAGCTCTAGGAATGGACCTGAATAGGACTCGGTTCTGCATGATCGACCCATCGAGTCAGAGGAACGTCTTTGAAGTTCATGTTGGGGTATTATCACTTGGAAGATAATAGAAATCTTGCCTCTGTCATAATGACCCCTTGGATGTATGGGCACATAAAGCATTACTGCCAGGCAGGAATGTAGCTATTAAGCACTGCCCATGACATGAGGTGGGTGCCAAGCTAGTGAAGCAGCACCCTGCTGTTGTCCTCTGTACAGTGTAAAGAACAGAGATGACTGGAACTGAGCATACATTGTGTGGCATATCCTTAAGGTCACAAAGGCACTGAATGTAGGCCCCCATGTCCTGTACATTAACACAGAGGGTACAGCCATGGTTCAGTAATCCTTTCATCATTCTTTTATTCACTCATCTCATTCTCTCCATTCTGCATCCATCATGTATTCATCTGATGTGAAACAAAGGCCTGAATTTTGATCTCAGTCTATCATCCTTTATCACAGAGCACACAAGAGTTTAATGCTCCTCTTAGTCACAAATGAGTAAACTTGGAACTGATTGTGAAGGTGTAGCCTGTCGGATTTCACCTCATAACACCATAGACTGTGCACATTAAGTTCATTACCTGACACATTGACCTCTAAATTAGGCTCTGCTGTGCGACTCTTAATCTGTCTTTGGCCACACAGACACTTTAATTCCCTCACACATGTTCACAACAAATACTTGCACGCACGCACGCACACACACACACACACACACACACACACACGCAGACACCGGAGGGGTCAAGGGGCAGGATTTGACCGTTAGTGGTGCAGCCACTGAACTCATTTAACTCCCTGCTGAATGATGTGCTTATTGTGTGTTTGTGATTGTATGTTTGCTGGCCGGAGAGGAGAGGAGAGGAGTGAGGAGGCACTTTCATATGTGTGGGGAATTCACATGGGGAATTCACATGTATAAGATTCTGGGAGCTCCCATAGTGTTGCAGTCAATGGAATTTTTGGTTAATCCTCATTGAAACCGGGAGCTCCTTTCATGTTAGGACGCCAAAGTGACCCACCGTGACCTTTTGTCCTCTCTCTTTGAGGCCTCACTCTAACGATTAGCCCATGCTCACAATGCCGACGCATGGAGAGGCAGAGACCAATGTTCCGAGGGCTCCAATACCCCTTCAGGGTCTGGGGAGCTCCACCACCCAAACTGGCACATCCTGAATCAAAACAGGCTACAAGAAGAAGAAAAGAAAAGAGAGTGAGAGGGAAAGCAAGGAGAAGGGGAGAAAAACATGTGAATAATAGAGGAAATCCTTGAGACTGGTGATGGAGGGAAAAGAGGAGGAAGGAGGGAGGGGAAGAAAGAATGAGAAACAGAAAAATACCAGAGCAGCAGTCAGCATGGCGGATGAAAGCCACTCTTAAGATAAGGTTGGCACAAATATGTTTTTGATCGTGTCGCAGGGTCCAGAGCAAACGTTAGAGAGATTGCCAAGTCACAATCACTGACATGCACAGATGTTTGCGATATTAATGTTCACAAAGCACACGTCCAGGATGGGTGAATTACCTTACATGGTTGTGTCTTTGGCAGAAGACTGCAACAACGTGGGACAAAAACCCACGCACAAACAGACGCACACACACATCCAAAACCCCATTCGCACAAATGATGTAGATAGACAATATCAGCGTCCTGATCGACCAATCAGAACTCTTTGACCTTTCTGTTCAAAGATTACAAAATCAAGACAAATTGCCCTCAGTGTCTGTGTTTATTTGTTGAGTTTTGTGTGTGACTAGGTACGTGTAAAGCTCACAAAGAGGGAAAGTGTGTGTTTGCGTGTCATTGTGTGGAGGTTAACACACATGCATTCATTATTCATGAATGTGTGTGAATGCTTGCCAAAAACATATCGTTCAAACAAAGGCCATTTCGCCGTGTGTGGGTGTCTGTGTGTGTGTACACCTCAAAAACACATACTCCCTGAACTCCTGTCATACCCTTCCAACATATGCTATGAGTTTGGCCTGTGTCCCGAGGAGCACTGCCATATGACTGAAAGCCCAGACAGCCCCAAACAATCAAACAATCCAAACGCTGAATTGCACTGAAGCACTGGAGGCTTTTGCATTGTGACATGGGAAGTGTAGAATTCAACCATATAGCCGCAGATTTTTTATGTAAATTAGCCCCCTGGTCCCAAAGCTTTTCATCCTCATGGCCCAAATGCCGGGAGCATATTTCAGACCTCTGTGAAAGAAACCTCAAGTTCTCCCCGGTATCGCTCACATTTTCTCTCTGTGCTCAATCTTTCCATGAGGCCTCAGGATGTTTCCAAGTAATAGTGCACAGGGTTACGTTATTTTACACTTTCAGATGAATAAACAGTGTTCAAACACTGTTTTCGCTTCTTGCCGCTGGTGAGCTGGTGTTAAGAGACACTGACACACACGCAGGGTTACGCAGTATGCGTATGCAGACACATATACAGCATGAAAACCGGAATAAAAACTCACGTAGCATTCAACTCATTTTCTGAAGCAAGTCAAGATTTTACTATTGAGATAATTAGATCCAGTTTTGCTTTATTTTCAGTAAAATTGCTTTTACAAAATCAAGGATTTTTCCTTTTTTTTTTTTTTGCTGTGCAGCAGCTAGAATTATCTCAGTCCAGTGGCAAATGTCAAAACTTGTGAACAAAATTGTGGATTGACTTGTTACAGTGCATATTCTGTAGCAGTGAGGTCACATTGGAGTAAACTAACGAGGCAGGTCTCAGAACATTGTCTCTTTGCACTCCCGGCTGCGATACTTGATACTTGTTTTCGGCAGGAGAAACAATGAAAGTATTTAGTCAGATGTCACGCAGAGTGAGTTTGTCTCTTTCGCAATTGAAACCTTTGTTCATCAGGGCTTTCAATGCATTGCACAGACACACACAGTCACTCACACACACACACACACACTGCACCTTCCCTTGGTAGCTGGGTTCTCTGAGTCAGTACTGTGTGTTTTCAATTACTCGCCCTCTGATCGCCCTCTCCTCTACTGCAGATTCCTCTCCGTCTGTAGCCTCGCTAACGGATATGCAGCCATATTATAGGTGGAGAGAGGAATGGCAGGATTAGAGAGGGGCTATATGGTAATAAGGTCTGTCAAAAGCACTCTCCCTGTCTCTCTTGCTTGCGTAAACACACAAAGGAACTGTTGTTTCCATGTAGTGCTGTGAAGCAGGTTCTGATAACGCTGCTGCCTGTACAGCTGCGAGTACCTCACATTATTCTGACATAACATTGAACAGGCACAAAACTCCACATATTCCACACAGATGGATGGAATAATATGAATGGGAATGTGCCTTATGTGTTCCTGTGGGCATCCACAGCATAAACCTCCCCATTCACCATTTATACCTCATTACCTTTTTTTTTTTTTTTTGATAGCTCATGAATCAATGTGTCGCTGTCTCACTTGCGTTGGGATAATGTTTCAGTGTTTCATCTGAGACTTCAAAGATCCTGGCGCACCAAATCTCCTTTAATCTTAAGGAGCCATTGTGTTGATGATATGGTTATGACATTACGCCTTTATGATAAATCTCATCAACGCCAAAGACAGTTAAGGCTGATCCACTGAGCACACACACTCGACAGCATTACTTAACTCCCTCAGCAGCTTAACAAAGCATGGCCTGTCTCCTCACTTTGCTTGTGTTTTCTAGTCTTAATGAAGGGTTACCGATGCATCAAGGAGCCCCTCTCCCATGTGTGTTTGTGTATGTACACACATAGAGACAAGCATGCGCACAAGTTACGATCTGCATTTCTGTGAATGAATCTGATAAATGTGCTTTGTTCAACTCTTGGATGTTAATCAACAGCTATTATCTGAGTCAGTACAGTTTGTCTGAGAAGGGAAAAAAAATGTCTAAATGTTGACTTAGCCACTTAACGCCATTTAGAGAAGTAATCTTCTTAGTCACGTTAAATATCTCTGTTCACATATTCAGACAGTTATATCCAGCTTCAGCACAGAGACGCTAGAAATACATGGGCAGGAAAACATGTTGTTTTCATCTGTCCCTCTGCTGATTCCTGTGAGCACTTATCTGTGCAGCACCCACCCTAGCTGACTCAATTGTATTCCATTGTCCTCCTCCTAATCCTCAAAGACAAAGTTGAGGAGTTGTAATCTAGAGGAACAGCTCATTCCCCCTCATTCACAGTGAGGCAGAATGAAACCCCCTTTGATGAATAAGTCGATAAGAAACCTCTATTTATGGTAAGTTATTCAAACGGAGCTTAGATGGTTGGAGGGATGCGTTGTTCTGAAAAGCACACACTGTACTGGTTTTTTAATTGTCAGGTCTCCTTCTGTTTCCCTCTTTTTTCTTTTCTTTCCTCATGTTTCTCCCTTTATCAGTGTTTCAATCCATCTGTCTTCATGATCTCCAACAGCCTCTCTGTCTTCTCTCCATATATGTCCTCCTCTTATCTAATTCTTGTATGACTACATTGCCAAGCAAGAGGTCCAAAACTGATTTATGCAGTGGCCATCACAAGACAGCAACCATTCTCGGCTGTGGCCGGAGAGATAAAACCACACCATAAAGACAGCATTGTTCCCAGTCCTGAAAACAGCCACAAGTGGGATAAATACTGCTGCCTTTTTTCATGGCCTCCTCAAGGACTTGCATCTGCGTGGGCTTGTGACCGATCCTCCCCAGATCTCATGGAAGCAGCTGACTGAAGTAGCATCTCTATTTTGGTGTTGCACTGGTTAGCTACAACATCAAAAGGAGAGCTGGGAGAATCAGCATAAGGACTAAATACAATGAAATGTGAGCTCTTATAAGTGAAAGCTTGAACATGTGCAGTAACAATAAGATCTAGAAAATGTAGCACCAAAGTTCTGCTAGAAAGAAGTCTCTCTTGCCAGTCACTTTGGTAAGGCCTCCTGGCAGTTCAGGCTAAGAAGACCAAGCTCCTATCTACAAGAGTAGGAAGACAACCATTAGTTTAATTTTAATGGTCACCCAGATATAAAAACTGCATGTATAGAGTCAGCAGCTGCTTAAAAATGTATGTGTTTATAGATACAGTGCACCAAAATAAACAATAAGTACAATTACCGACGTCTTTACTACAATAAGGTATAGATGGGGTGCCATTGGACAGGTGAGGTTTATGACAGCCTCAATTGTGTGCTTGCATCAATGCAACAATACAACTGGGTAATATACTTTGGGGTTTGGCTGTTAAATGGCAAATCATTGGCTCTCTGGGGGGAGAGTGGAACACCTGCCATTTTGGGGGATTATAGAAGAGTTCAATTCTATTCAGGATACTCTGAGAGCCATTTCTCTGCTTTACAGTATAAAGTCTCTCGTAACACTCTTCTCCTGTGTGCTGTCCTATGCTTCTGTTATTTCATCTCTAATAAGCCAGTTTCCTCCAGTGGCTAAGAAAAAAAATAATAATTTAGTTCAAATAATCCCACAAGTCCAGACATCCTTCTCCCTAGCAACACTTTCCAGTTCCTCCTGGGCTATCCCAAGGCATTCCCAGGCCAGATAAGATATGTAATCTCTCCTCCTTGTTGGGTGTCACCAGCACCAGAAAACCTCCAAAGGGAGGCCCCCAGGAGCCATCCTAGTCAAATGCTTGAACCACCTCAACTGACTCCTTTTCAACACAAAAGGGTAGCAACTCTACTCTGAGCTCCCTCTGGATATCCGAGTTCCTCCCCTTTGCGACCTTAGTCTTTCGGTCATTACCCTGATCTCATGACCAGAGGTTAGGGTTGGAATGTAGACAGACCTGTAAATTGAAAGCTTCGCCTTTCGGCTCAGCTTTCTTTTCATGTAAATCACCCCTATTACTGCTGACGCCGCAAGAATCTGATGGTGCACCTCACCCTCCACCTTCCCATTTATATTAAAGTGTGAAAAGGTTGTGTAAGGCAAAATGCTTGGTTTCTTCCATGTTTTTTGTTCCTGTTTGAGATAATCTTCAACAACGCTCTTAAAAAAGTACAGAAAGAATAGGAAAAAATGACTTTAATGCACTGTTTCATTTCCACAGTACTAATTCCATCAGTGCAACATCATCATAAGCTTCTTTTTGACAGAACAATATTTTCACTCCCTTTCATTCATCACAACTTCAGTACGCCTTTCTGGATGTGTCATTTTTGGTAAGATATAGGTGATAAAACCAAAGATATTTCACAATAAAACCACTCTGGGGAAGCAAAGCGATTATGTGTACCAACCACGGGAAGGGTTTTAATGTGAAACAGATGAAGGAAGTGTTGAGTTTGTCCTAATAGCAAACCACAGCAACAATCAGAACAAAGGGAGGCTTTTATTAAGATAAAATGCAAAACAAAATGAGGGCTTTTTCAAAAGGTGTGCCTCTAACAATAACTTTGTTCTCTTTTTTAGCTGACGTACACATAGGTCCTGTTTGTATAAGTCTTTGAGTATTTAGAGAGCTTTATAAGGTTGAGTACACTTGAAACTAGCTATTTTGTATGACATATTAATCAACTATTACCTTCCTCCTGGCTGGTTTCCTCTTTGCAAAAAGAAGCAGAAAATGTACAAATGATAAGGCTGCACTTACTCTTAAAGGCATTCATAGTGTTGAGCTTGGTCATACACAGGAAATGATGGAGTTGTTGCGTGAAGAATGAAAAAAAGACTTGAGAGAGAGAACCCCACCTCACGCTACATACCTGCCTGCTTTGCTGCATAAAGTAGGTGTGAGTGCTGAATTAAAAAAGCTAAAACAGTGATAGTCAGAAGTAGCCACTTTGTTTTAAACTTACCTTAACCATTAAATGACAAATATGGCAGTTTCAGTGACTATTTCAGATTAGGAATTGGAGAAGCTTGTTTTGCCTTTGCCTCTTGAGAGTGGTATTCTGGGAAGAGTATGTTTGAAAAATAAAATCTTAGCATTTCACAATGATGATTAATATTAACCACGAATTGTCTCCAGTGTGAAAATGAGCAGCAAATAAAGAGTAGCTTACAGAGTTAAGATGAGCACCGTCGGTATGTCTGTCTCTTCAGTTCAGGTTTATAACAGTATCACCTAGGAGATGAGCCATAAATATATTACTGAAAAAAAAAAAGCTGGTGCACTATTAAGGTCAGTAAAACATATTTTTGACTGTGATTGGATGTTTGTTGTTTGTAGAAGGGATGATTGTTTCCTATGTTTTGGTTTCATCCTGCTGTCTCTGGTGTATTTCTGGAGGTCTGGTCAGTTCCGGGTTGGGTCAGTTGTGTGGCGTTAATCAGACCTCTTACAGGCTGCAGAGGTAGACAACAGATGCTGGTAGGAGTGAATCACTCAGTCCTGAATATACCACATGTCTGGAATACGATGACCACTCAGTCCAGACACAATACCCACACATAAACACAGCAAATGTGCCAACTCACTGGCGACACTGGCATAAAACACACTCCGGTACATGATCAAGCGCACACACACATACACATACATATGCACAAACAAACAACAGAAGGAAAAACAGAGGGGTTGCCCCGTCATATAATCATGATTATGACATTCACAGATGCCAGACATGTATTGGTTTCTCTGAATCATCTTTCCAATGCCAACTATGTCATTCTTTCTCTCTTTTTCTATCTGTTGTTCTCTTGTGTTCCTGGAAGCTAATTTGGAATCACAGCCAGATGGCAGTGAATCATTTAGACACGATGCCATAAGATAAATGCCAACCCATAGCTTTTGTTGGGCGAATCATGCTCGTGCTGGAGGTGTGGGAGTGTTGAGTGGTCAGAGGGTGGTCACTGTGACGTCTGCCGACACGGAAAAGACCCTTTTACTGTCACCTTGGGGGCTCTAAGTCATTTCCAGCCCTGCTAGGAACATTTCACACATTGGTTAAAAAGGGCATTTAGTCACTCTCACACTAATGCAGACACACACACACAACTGCTTGCATCTTGCATCTTACCCCCCTCTTCCCACCCCCTACACGCACACACACACGCACTAACAGGCACACACACACAAACAGACACATATGGCACACTCACAGAAGACAGCCTAATTATACACAGAAGTTGCTAAGGCCATTTCCAAGAGGATATTTACACTTGTATTTATTTGTCTTTTTTCAAATATTCGATTTATGTCTCAGACTTACTGGAAGCGCATGCTAGAAACTGCCAGGGAAAGCATTTGGGTCCACTTTAAAAATGATATGAGGCCAGACAGACTGGGAGATGAAAGGAGTCACGGTGAAACAAACAAAACACAATGAAATACCATATTACAGATCAGAATGGGAATGGAATACAGGGGGAAGAAGAGATGAAGAAAAAAAGGAGAGGAAGGAACAATTTGCTGTAAACGTCTGTGGTAGTAAATCGCAACCAAATGGCCGAGAGAATGAGTGGTGCAATGGTGAAAGTGCTGAGAGATCTTTTGCTGTGATGGCTGTAAGGATGGATGAGAGGGAGCTGCGTGAGATAATAAACTGTAAAGAGCCTGCCCATCACTTTCCAGGAATTACAGCATTCAACAGTCGGCACTGTTAACATGATCCCTGCCAGGGGTGGCTGGCAAGAAGGGACTGTAATTTGATAGCCTTGAATTTAGTACAGTATGTTGAAAGTGAATGAGTGTGTATGTGTGTGTTTGTGCATTTTATCCCCAGTTTGCCGTTTAAACCTCTACTGACTGTGTGCTGCGTCTACTACAGTGAGTCGGGTGAGTCCCGTGGCGAAGACTCTCCCTCTGAACTTCACAAAACACACACACACACACAAACATTCACAGGGGAGGTTCAACAGTGGCTAGAGGAGGGCAAAATCCAGCATCATTTTCTTATTTATGGCCTATAAAATCCCATGTAATTTGGTGGTTAACTTTAATGGGTAATGGGTGAAATCCCTCTTTGTCTTCCTCTTTAATTGTTTCCACATTAAATGGGGCAACTGTCAAAATAAGGTGATGTCATCATGTTAGGTCACCACTTGCTGCCACCATCCAACACTTGACTTTAAGTGCTTATACAGTGTGTGGTTTTTGGGGGGGGGGGGGGGTCAGGTTTTGCC
>VUQI01035071.1:14211-39076 GCA_015106735.1 Paratilapia polleni
CATATGAGCTGGTGGAATGGAACTCTTATGGAAATTTTGCAGCATGGCCCAATTGTGGTGGCCACATCATGTTCCGTGGTTGATCTTCACAGTTCTTAGCTCATGGATGAGATTGGAGAAGTTTGGCTTGGAAACAGTTTTTTCTTAAGATGATCGTGTCCTCTTTCATTTCTGTGGTTCAGAATACATCTTTCATTTGCGTAAAAAGACTATTTTCATCATATCGCTGCACTGTAACACTGAACCAGAACAAGGCATAGATTATTGCTTTGTCAAATCTTTATTCTTGTAATCTCTGAGGGAAAACTCTACTTTTTCTCCATGCTGACTTGTCTCAATAAACAGACTTGTCATTTCCTTCACAAACAACACATGTTCATCCCAAACAACAGTTGAAGATTTGATTTTTCTCAGTGATAAGATTCAGATAAATTGTGTATGTTGCTGCTGATTTTCTTCCACTGCTTTTGCTCAATCCCCTTGTCATCTCTCTGTGCATGATGCCCATGTTTTTCCACATTTAGTATGCATACAGTGTTTGCATGTTTCTACTGCTATGGCACAAAAACATAAAGTTGTGCAGCAGTGATCAGCTTTTTGACAGATGGCATGTCCTCGCTTCTAAACTGGCTGATATTGGCTGCTGGCTGTGACTGGACAGTCATCGTAAACTTGCCATATGTTACAATATGCTTCACAGACTGTGGCATGGTGCAAGTCTGTTTAAGAGCATAGAGTGGCAAGATGAAACACTCATAGATGAGTTGAGCATATGTTCATATCATGTCATCTTCACTTCAACTCAGGAACACATAAGGGCCAGCATTAAGCTGACACAGATGAACAGTTGTTTTAGTACAAGGGAGACACTATGCACAAGAGCAGGGGCATAAAAGTCACTCATATGAGAGAGATCTAATATTTAGTAACTTCCATAACTTACAAGTTAATAGTTACAACATTATTTATGCAAAATCTGACAGTAGTAATTTCTGTTTATAATTTGGAACCTTTCTAAATTTAATGGCTCAAATCCCAATCCTAGTAGATTTATTGCCTCGAAAGTCAATTGAGAATTTCTCACAAGGGCAGCCTTTAACCAGGACAGGATCTTCTCTCCAGACCTGCAAATGGTTCCTTTCCTCAGTGTGAATGAATTTTTCTCTGTGGCTTGACAGGTTAGGCAGCAGAAGAAAGGAAGTGATAGAGAGAAAGGGGAATAGAAAGGGAGAAGGAGAAGGGAAAAATGGTTGCATATGTCAAGCCTCTTGAAATTGGCTACCTTCCCTCCTGAAGATGGTGTGTCTGCAAGTGTACATAGAAGTACACATTTGCCTTTGTGTCTGTGTGTGTGTGTGGGTGACTAACTAAGGACAGTAGTGTAACGATTTGTCTCTGGCATCCCTTGAGTGAATACAGACTCTCTCCCACCTATCCACAGGAATAACACATTAAAGGAGGTAGGTGAATATGATTCGAATGTGAGATGGAGGGGGAATAGCCTTTCCGACACTACACTGTATGAAACTTTGAGCTGTAGCCTGGGGACAAAGCTAGTCCTGCAGTGACAAGTGCTTGTGGAGAGTTAAAGTGACATTTCAGTTTGGTGGTTTGATGCTGAACCAAGTGCTAGGGCGAGGATGGATCAGTGCCTCCCACCAGGCCAGATGGACAACCCTTCAAAGCAAAGTAGAAAAATCCTGGTTAATCCATCAGTTAGACCTTGGTGTTCAAAAACTGCTCCCAGACTGAACTAATACTAATAGTATTTTATGCAAATATAACACAGTTTTTGCCTAGACATCTGGTCTAAAAGAATAAATGTCATTCTGTCATACTTTCTCTACCCTGATTTGAAACGCTGCTCAGAAACAAAGTGTTGGAGGCAACACTAAGTGCCGATCACTCAAATTCTTTTTCACCACTGATCCAGTTCTGTTGGTGTTAGACAAGTGTATCACTAAGTTGTGACATATGGATAGAGCTAGGGATGCTTGAGTGCTTTTTCCCCAAGGTATACATCAGGTCTAAATCTATCGTGTGTTTTGAGTACAGGCAACATTGTACAAGTCACACTAATATTACATCTAGTGGAAGTAAAACGTGCTTTGTTATCCCCCAAAACATTAAGCAAACATTATTAAGCAACCAGCTTTATTTTCTTCATCATTTTTTGACAAAACAAGACTAACAGGAAGAGGGCCAAGTTTGAAATGTAATGTAGTTTTGTGCTGTACCTTTAACACAGAAAACTCCAGATATCTGCATTTAACAACTGTATACATTCTTCTGTTAACAGTATTAAGCTGTGCTTCTTTTTTTCTGATGCTGCTTTCTAGGGATGTAATATATCAATAGCTAGTTACTGTCAAACATGTCATGGATTTTCATCACCCAAGCTTCTTATCAACACATTGTTGTCGTCTGCTCTGCTGCGCTCATTTGTAAACTTTAAGTGTTTTTATAGCGGCGTATTTTGATAATGTGATCGATCAGCGGCCGCTCAGCTGCACCGGGAAGATTAAAAATTTGCGCTGACCATTAAAATATGTAGCGTAATGAACATAGAACGTGCACAAAGTAAATGAACATAGCATGCACACACTAAACATCAACAAACGTGTGCACGGTGAACGTAGTCATAAGGTCACCGTTCGGTGCTCAATTGAACTGTCAAATGTACAAATATATATGATTGTGGGGATTTGTATAGATGTATAGATGATGCATATAGATGTTGGCACTTACAGTGCCCTAGGGAATGTTTATTCAAAGTTTCATCAAGATTGGTCCACTTGTCTAGGAGGAGATAGGATTATAGTATGATATTAAATATAACAAAACTTATCAGTAACTGTATACAGAATATTAAAATAAATGAGTGTATCCTTTAATCTATGGATGGTAAATCTAAATATTAATGTTAATCTAAAATATCTAAAATACCTTATTTTCTTCATGTTTGTATTTTAATACTGGCTATTGTTACATGTCCTAAAATTCTTTATTGTGGCAATAAGGCAATCTGAGTCCCTTCAATGTAAGCTGAATGATAACAACCTTGTTGGTTGATAGCCAAAAGCCAAGTAAATAACTGATGCTGGTTTATCTTACTCAATCGCCCACAAAATCCGTTTGGGCAATGAGAACAGATCTTATGTAAATCTTCCCCCCCTAGAGAAAAAGTTTGAAAACCACAACAGCAAGCATTGCTTATATTGACCCAGGCAGGCCCTCTGAGTTCCTGGCCACGTGCCATGCATTACTGCCTCTCCATCACCAAACAGAACACTGCTGGGAGGTACTTGTTGTTCACCCACCCTGGCAGCCAATTAAAAAACAGCTGGAGTTTTGCAGAGCCATTGAAGATAAGGGCCATTCTCCAGGGTGCAGCATTCGCATAACTGCACCACATTATCCTCAAGGGATAATCAACAGCCAAGAGCAATACAATGCAAATCAGAGTGAAGGAAGAGCTGTCCTCGAACTGGTATATGCTTTCAGAGATCAAGTATTCTAGAGCATGGCCTTTATTTTTGTTGTGGTAGACTATTAATAGACACAGTACTGCATAATATTAGCATACCATTACAATATGTAATCCCTAAATCCAAATATTTACACATCACATGTAATTTTACTCAGGGATGTAAACAAGTACAGTTTGGCCCTCCATCCAGGTGCATCTATATCTGAACAAAGCAAACTGGAACACTTTTGTACTGAGGTCTAGAGCCATAAAAATGTCCTAGTATACTTGTTGTGTGAGGACTCAACCGTAACAGGCTAACAATCTGTTTTGGGCCTTGACTGATGGTTAAAGAGACCTTGCTAGACAAGCTATCAGGAAAACTACCATACAGCAGGCAGCTAGCTCAGCAGAAAGCACTGATGATTTCATTAGAATAACCACATTAATGATGATTGCGTCTCTCATGGGTCCATGGTGTTTGCATTAGATCTGTAGAGCTTTGTGTGCACAGCCACCTCATAGGTCTTACAACAAGTCCATATATTGGAGGAAATTGGGTAGTTTTAATGTTTTATGTCTGCTGCTCTAATGGTGTGCTCAGTTAAGGCTTGTTTAGCTCTGTGTATACTTTCAAGTGTTACCTATTTCTGTGTTTATTCCATTTTGGTTTAAAATAAAATTTAAAAGAAATCACTGATGTAATTCACTAAACTTTAGATTTCATCTCTCACATTCTTGCATTCAAAGTAATTCATTTTTAAAAGACATGGACCTTAATGCAAGCAAACCTTCACCTAAAAGACATAAATCATATTTCTTTTTTTGTTTTAGATCAAACAAATGTCATATCCTTCCTCTGTCTTGTTTGGATTTTAGATTCTTTAAGCAATTTGAATTATAAAGCTCAAATTTGAGGTTGAGTTTGTGTTTAGCAGAATGTCCTCTTAAAACACACTCCTCTTTGATATGGAACTACATTACCTATATGACTAACCTGTTTCATTCTGGTTCTCAGTGTACATAGGAAACAGGTGTATGCCTTATAAAACTGTTATTGACTTTATCTCATTTTGGATGTCTTTCCTTCAGCCAGAGACAGATTGGAATCATTTTAGGTCAGGCCGCCAGGAGTTCACAACACAGAAAGGTCCACAGCTCAGACAGAATCTCTGATCCCCGATAACATCTCTCCACTCTCTGCTCTGGTGTTCCCTTCATCTTTCCCTTTCTGTTTTCGTTCTCTTCTTCTTCTTCTCCTCTTTACTCAAACCTTTTGGCAGGCTCACATTTTTGATAAATAATGAATTCTGGGGTGCAAGGATGGCGAAGGGGCAAAATGGTCACCAACTACCACAGAGAGATGGATTTAACCCAGGTAGTGGTACCTCCAGCTTGGTTGTGCATTCCAGCAAGCATAATTGGCACTGTTTGCAAGTGGGAAACCAGTGAAGGATTATGTTCTTGTTGCTAGACCAATCTAGTGGTTCGTTGGCTCCACAAAGGGGTGATATCATGAGGTGATAGTATGAATCTTAATTCTGAATTTTTAGGATTAAATATAATCACTGGGTTTGTATAAGTGCAAAATGTCTCTGGCAAACATTGTACTTATATATAAATTCCCAAATTAATCCATGTGTTTGAATGCTGTATGTATTTGTAAGGACACACCATACCTGTAGATTTGGGCTTATACATTTTTGTGTGTGTATGCATGTGTGATGGCAGAAGTCTAATAGTGTCTCTCTCTCTAATCCTGGGTTTATCTACTGGTCACTGAGGTGGGAACAGCACTGAGACGTCAGTCATCTGGCTGGCCAACCAAAACCTCTTTATTTCCACTGTCACTGGAACCCATTTGGAAGGATGGAGATTTATTTGGGCTCTCTTATCTCTGCAGTCCAGTCAGGAATCGCATTGCTGAACTCGTGTATCTTTTCCACCCTCTGGATGGAGTGAGGGTAAAAGAGCCCTAAAGGCTAAAAGTCCTTCATGAATATGTTCCACAAATCTGCAGTATATGTCTGATAACATAAAAAGGAATGTACTGCACTTAAAAAACTAACTGCACACAATAAACATGGACACATTTCTGTCAGAAAATAAAATAGTTTTTTTCCACTACAGTTTGTAGAGGGCTGAAGTTATTGAAATCACAACTTCAGGCCACTACTGCAGATTCGGTGTGTCGTCTTCTCCCATCAATGCTTATATGGGTTGTGAGTTAAAGACTGAGTAATTAAACTCAGTTTCAAAGAATTTCTTTGTGAAATCATGTGATTTTGAGAAATTGCATTATCTTGCATACAGCAGCTACAGCTGCTTTTATTTGATTATAACACATTTCTTTGTAGACTCGACAGGTAGACACTACAAAATAGCTTTGTAAGTTCTTGGAAGCAATTCTTATATCAGCCTATTATCACCCCATTCAGTCATTTAAACCTCATTTAGAGTTTAGGAAAACACTGTCATTTTGACATTTTGACCGTGTTTGCAGTGTATGTGTATTTTAAATACATATACATTTGTAACACACTGTTAAAATCCATAGGCAATATAAAAGGTGCGCATAGCTACTGTGACATCATCCATTTGTTTCTGAAGTCCTTTTTTGAAGCCTCAAGATGAGAGTTTTTGCTGTCACCCACTTGGTTGCAAAAAACCGGATGTGATGAGGAGGGCAGGTCTGACACTTATTGGCTAACAACTTGACCAATAAGCGTGCTGTTTCATACCACAGATGCGCCTCTACTTTGAAACATGGCATGACGAAGATTTACAAAATAAATTTCTTTTTTTTTTTTATCCAATATGACCCAAAATGAGTGACTGAGCTCATAAAGTCATCAGGAAGTGTTTACAGAGGTCAAGACAGAGAGCCGTTTTCCCATAGACTTCTATAGGCCCGGAAGTCTTTTTTGCAGCCACAGCTGTCGCCATCTGGTGGCCTTCAGATAGAATGCAGGTTTAGGCATTTCCGCATTGACTTCATTTTTCCGAACCAGAAGCTCAGTGTTTTATATTGTCTGTGGTAAAAGCACAACTGAACATACATAAAGAACACAATATGTTCGTAAAACATAAATAAATAAAGTAATAAACTTTGTCATAAGGGAAAAGTCAGCACTTGCAGATCAGTGGCAATGTACGTTTTGTTTCTGTGAAGACAAAGCTTGCCTCTTGCGCCTTTTAAATAAAATTGCTTGAGCGTTTCCTGTATTTGGTAAGTGGGGCACTTGAAAAACAGTTAATAAACAATATATATTGCTTTGTCCGTAAAGTTGAGGTAATTATCACATTTTACTTTTCTGCTTGTAGCAAAGGAGAAATTGGCCAGAAGGGAAAGAAAACTGAGGGAGAGGGTACAGATGAAAAAACCGACACACTGAAACGGCATGTTTCCATTTTAGCTAGGCAGGGAGAGTGGCTTTCCCACAACCATGCATCAGCCCAGTTAAGAGGTTAGGCCTGGCAAGTCATTACTGTCAGAGCTAATGTAGAGAGATGAGGAGAGGGACCAGGGAGGTAAGCGCTCACTAATGAATGAACACACTGCTAAGTTCAACAATTACACGCTCATGTAAATGTAAGAATAACACACCAACACAAGCACATTGCTGCTGAACTGCCTAAACCTAACTGGGCTTGAGAACAAAGAGGAAGTCTGTCCAGATAACTGAGGCTTGGAGTGTCTTTTGCAGGTAATGAGAATCCTGATGTTTTACTGGAAACTGAAATTATAAAATTTCTTTCGAGGCAGAAATAAGACAAAAATGTTAACAATATGGCTCCCAGAAGGTATTTCATGAAGTAGCTTTATGGATTTCAAAGAGTCAGAAAATAGAAAAAAAAATTTGGGCCTGTGTAGGGCCTTGTTGACATATTATAATTCAACAAATACTACTGCATGTTTCACCAGTTATGTTGTCCTTTCTAACATGAAAGCACATGACCTGATTGTATCAAGTGTCCAATCTCTTAAAGTAATAATTTATTTGACGTTAACAAAGGCTTTGCTTAGTCCCATACATTCATCTTGGACTAATAATCTTATTTTCTTTAGAAGACATACCTCCATGTATTGTCTTGACATGAGATCCATTATGTACTTAATGCTACATTCCAACTAAAACATCCCAGCCACAGCAGCTTGATCTGGTATTGTTATACCTGAAAACACTGACCAACTTAAAATGACATTTCAAAGCCTCACTTATAGCAGAGAAAATCTTTTGCTTGTAATTCCTATTATTGTAGGCTAATGTATTTGCCTTTTTCCCTCAACCTCAGAGAGGAGTAGCGTGAGGAAGGAAAGAGCAGCGCAGCGCAGATCCAGGTTACTTTGAGTAAAATTGTGAGATAGGGCAGTGGCCTTGGTAGAGGTCTGCACTCAGTACCTCTATCTTTATTTTCACATTAATGGTCCAGATGCACACAGTTACTTTGATGGCTTTATTTTTATGGATAATATATACTGTGTATCTACAGGTAATTATGTGTGGCTCCATGGTGTAGTGGGTAACACATTCGCCTAACATGAAAGACTCCCAGTTTGAGACTGGGAGGACACAAAAACCCAGCCTCAGGGGGTCATGAGCTAGTGTACTCCCAGTGCTCGGACAAATGAGCAGGTTGCATCAGGAAGGGCTTCCTATTTAATTCTGTGCCAAATCAGATATGCAGATTCATCTGTTGTGGCAGCTGAAAGTACCTTTTTATCTACAGATAAATGTATACAAATATAGTACATGTGCTTGTATATATGTAAAAAGTACACAGATATATACACATAGTTTCACAGTGCCTCTCTTATCACTTCAGCACTGTACAGCACACCTCACTTGGCTCTCTTCCAGCACACTAAGCTGCTGTAGGATAAGCTTGTAAAAATGACAACACAATTATATATAACTGAATTTCCCCGAAAATTCAAAGTCCAGGCTTAAAGATTGTAAATAGGCTAATCTTGTGTGGTGACAAATGTGTGCGCACACACACAGATTACATACACACACACTCACACACAAACTTTAATTTAAAAAATAAATAAATAAGCAGCAGCATACAACTGAGTACATGTTTCACTTGGCAAACCAAACATCACAAAACCATAAATTTATGATATATTTACTGCTACAAGACAAGGTTGGCATGTAAAAAGGATTTGGGATGTGAGTTGCCGCCTTTCAAACAAACACAACAAACCCAAACACCCTAATCAGTCCCAGCACTCTAACACATGCTTGTTCAACCTTATTCGTTTAGTCCCCGTTGTACAGGACTCTGGAAAGAGACTGTAGACCACCAACACTGACAACCACTCTCTTGGCAGTCTCAGCTGTTCACCAATCAAGGGTGTTTATGCCGCCTGCCTTATGATGTCATTCTGGCTCAGAATGCCAAACTAATAACCACCACAGGCCCTGGAATGTGCATTTGAGTCTATGTGGATATACGTGTGAAGAACTCCACGTCAGAGTAAATCGGTCCCAATGAGTCTAGAGTTGGAAAGCGCGATAAGGTGCAGGAAAAGGTCAGAGCCAGAGATGTTGGGTTTCATTTTTTCCTTTATTTAAAAAATGGTTTTTTTTCTTCATATTCTACCAGTCACTTGCAATGCAGGGAAGGAAGGATATGTCTGTAAGTCTGCAACGAAAGGAGGATTGACAGCAAGCAGCCAGACTAAGATAAAAGTAAAACAAAGGAGCAGTGTCACCAGAACTTTTTTTGTTATTACTTCCTATCTCATCTTTCAGAGAAAAGGTTCATGATTACATTTCTACTAAGGCATACTTTCTGTGTCTGCTTGAGAAGATAAGCATTCTTTAAATATGACATGTTAATCGAATACTAACGGTACAAAAAATAATGTAGCTTTAGACTGCTTTACAGGTTGAATTCACAGAGTCCCTGCAACAGGCATCTTTAGTGCATTTATCTTAATAGCTTTTGGCTTACCTTATGTTGCATTTTCTTGTCACTCATAGGACACATTGTCTATATTTATTTGTTAATATATCCCACAGGACACTTGAATATACAGTTCTTAACAAATTTATTAGACCACCTGTCACATTGAAGCATCACAAAGTGCTTTAATGTGAGTTCTCAATGCAAGTAAATAACTGTAATTTAGCATCTTAATCTAAAAATAATAATGTGCTTTACTACTTTTTCTGCTTTTTTGTAGAACAGTAAATTTGAAAAGTCGATAACAATAATTATATTTTAGCATTAAAAATATCATTTTGATTAAAGAGCTTGTGCATACTGGTGGATTAACCGGGCAGCTGTGGCATAAACCTTACATTGGGTGGTGGTCTAATAAATTTGTTAAGCACTGTATTTTTTAAAGCGCTAAATTGAAAATATGCATCCTCTATGCATTTGTACAGAGATGGAGAGAGAGCTTTGTCCTCGGTCATGTTACTCATGTGTGGTTAAATTAAAGACGTTTGCAAACATACAAAAAAAAGCTGGACTGATATCCGATTCAAACATCGGATCAGTGCATCCATAGTGCTCATCTTGCCATGTAGCTGTATAAGAGGCCCAACTCCTGCTGCAAAAGTCATCCCGCAAACCGTGATTGTTCCACAAACTTTGGCAAAAGATAATGTTTCCTGTCTGAACTAACTCAGTGAAACTTGCTGTGATCATTAAAGTGGTATTTCTCCTCTGTCCATGTTCCACAGCAAATTTTAGTCTAGCCTTTTGATTCTATCTGTTGATTATAGGCTTGGTCACTGCAGAATGGGGTTTCAGTCCAAATTCTCTCAGGCAATGAAAAACTATATGACAAGAGAGGACCTTACCCTGTTCAGCAGTGAATTGGTAAGCAATTCATGCTACAGCATTGAACAGATGATAAAATTCTTTTTTTTTTTTTTTTTTTTAAAGCACATTTTAATTATTTTACCAAGTATTTCTGTGGGTCTAGTAGGTGAATTTTGTTTGTGTGTGTGAGTTAAGAACTTTTTGGCTTGAAAATAAAAAATAAAAAAACCCCATCTAATTAGATTTAATTTAATCTATTCTCAGTTCTTAACTTGAGCTAATAACATTCAAGTTTGGATCATGCAAATCTTAAAATTTTCAAGCTGTTTAGAGGCCCAAATTTAAATACGTTTTAATGTAGCATCTGCTGTTCCTGGGGTAAAAAAAAACTGCTTACCCAAACCAAGAGTCTGCTTGTTAGGATCATTTTAAATTGGAATAAGTAGTGACTGATTTTGTTTGAATCCCAGATATATTTTCATTTTGTATTTTATTTCATACATACATCCAATTTAAATATATTAGTTCAGCTAACTGTTATGAAAAATAGGAAATTTGTATCCTTGTACATGAACTGCTTGAACTGTTTTCAGGCTGCTGAAATGAAAATAAAAGTGCAGTGATGAGCCACAAATTAAGAATTGGAATATACCTTTGCAATTATGTCTGTTTACAAATGCCTTTCTGAATACAAAAGCAACACTAGAATGCATCAAACATGATTTAAGTGGAGGATTATGGGATAGAAATCAGATAGCCAAAGTGTTGGACCGTGTGCCCCAGTCATGAAGGAGAGAAAAAAATAGATGCCGTGGCACAGTGGAACCTTAAATGAAATCAGTAGGAGGAAATAGTCCAAATATACATCATTTGCCTATATCTGGATGAAGCAGAGACTGGGAGAAAAGAGAGGGGAGAGATAGCCCAGTTGGTGCTTCATCCATCATCTGTTTGGATTGGATGCCAGCTTGATACTGGGAACATTCACTGATTAATATTCAGTACAGAGTGGAGGGTGCATAGTGATGTTGGATGAATTAGCCAGCTTTCCTCTGAGATTCTCAGATTTACTTCTCACCACACAGCCAAAGATTCCTGTGGAAGAGTTTTAAGAACGAAAAATCAGGATCATTCTGCAGAGGTTTATCACAGCACTTTGCTATAACAGCTTAGAATTGTTTAGTTCCAGGTCGCTGTCTAGACATACATTATAAGGTAAATGATTTGTGCCTTGAGCGCCGGAGATGTGGGTGTGAATTTGCAAAGAAACCCGAAGAAATTGCAGTGTCAGCAGAGTGGTGGTTAGATTGACCAACGGGGGTCAGCATTTCTGTCACATGTGCGTCACCAGCGACCGCCATGGGTGACCACTGCTCAGCAGAAATGTCACAATGCCACTGAAAGTGCCTCAGCAGACTGTCTTACTTTCTCCCCCACAATCTCTCACAAAAATTTCTCTCACTCTCAATTTCTTTCCATTTCTCCTTCTCTCTTTAATACACATTTGCACAGACTCAGGCATTCAGGTATCATTTTGTGGATGTACTATAGTGGAGCAGCAGCCTCAGAGTAGTGATGGAAGACCTTGGGTGTCAGCCTTGGCATTGGCAGGGTACTTTTGTTTGCCTTGTGTTGTCACTGTTTGGCTGTCCTGTTAGCCAGTAATGTCTGTGCAGTGTGGAACTTGAAATTGTGTTATTGTATGTGACACTTGTGTGCTCATGGCAAGTCAAAATGTGTCATGCATTTCACTACTATGTAAACACACTTTTCCAGAGGCTTTTAGACACCTGTACTGAATTGTTCCACAATCATTTTGAGTGGTTGATTTTGTGGCCAAATGGAGCAGAAAAATAAACTAAATATATATGTACATATATATTTGCACTCTGTACAAAAAATGTGGATGCATATGATGTACGTCTTGCAGATAATTAGCTCTTAAAGTCATCCTTTTTTAAAAGCAGATTTTAAATGTCTTTGTTGCTTTTGACCCCTCACACACCAAATACTAAATTTCATTCAGGTGTGAACAGATTTTTAGAAACAGATGTCTCAAAACCTGGAGAAAGTAAATCAAAACTATCTGACTAGATAGCCGATTTATTTTATTCATCAGTTTCTGTGAGGTTGCCTTAAGCTAAACATTTTTCAGAGGTCTCTAACAACTTGTAGCATACAACTACAGAAATATTTTAAATCCTGAAAAACAGTTTTTTGCATGACGGCCAGCTTGAGTCATTCACTCTTAAATCAGTTGATTTTACAGTCATGTTTTTTATCCCACTGAATGTAACAGGTAATATCAACAGGTCTCCAGGTGTTGTGCAAAAAAACTGTTGATTTGCATTTTAAGCTTTTCAACCCACTACAGTCACAGTACTGTTAATCACAACGAATCAACCTTTACCTTTCGTGGGACAGGAGGTACACTGTTTGCACAGTATGAGTGCAGGAGACAAACTGGCATGTTAAAAAGGGCAATGCTGATTGAGTGGGGGGTATTGGCTCTGCCTTCTTCTGCCATATTCTAAATGCATACAGCTGGCATTTCAGTTTTCAGTTCCCGTTTGCAGTAAATACAGAGCAAGGCAGATGGAGACATGACTCGCTAAATTGGACTAGGCTGTCCAAATATTATGACCTCACACGAGCTTTTAGGGGTCATTCTAACTTCCTTTAAATGCCTTTAAATGTTGTTTTAGGCAACTTTGCACCCATCTCCCACATATGGCCAGGCACGTGGATGCAAACACACAAGGACATGTGCTAGAAAAGAGTTGTGTCTCTACACTGTACTCACTCTCTCATAAGCTCTCCTAATCTTTTTTTTTTAATCTCTGTGATACACACAGTAATCTTTATCTGCAGCGAAATAGTTTCTAGCTGATTTCACCTTCATTTCTGTTGTTCTCTGATGTCTGTATATTATATACTTCCTACTACAGGGAAGGGTCAGGAGTGTCACAGCACAGTATCTTGCCTCAATAAATTGCTGATGACCATAGTCTCGTCCGCTGTGTGGAGAAATAACACCATGCTCCCCCCCCTGTTTTTTTCTTAAATCATGATTTCTTTTTTAACAGAAAGTTAAGGCAGTGGGTTTACAAAGGTCAGTGGTTAAAATGTTGGACCTAACAGGGTAAAATCTGTGAAATCTCACAAAACAAGCTTTGTCATTTTTTTGGACAGCAGCCCCTGAGCAAGGCATTTAACCTTCCAGCTACAGCAGAGATGCTCTCTTACCACTAGCTGTTAGATTCTTATTATACTAGGGTGCCCAGTGTGAAAGTGTGGCACTACATGAGTGTCTAGTAAGGTGAGGCTTCAAAAAGAACAGGCATGCTGAGCTGGCTTTCTTGGAAAGATAAAAGCAGCTGCAGATGGTTTCAGTAAAGGAAGATTTGAGCTGCACTGCATCAATGAAAGAGCATCCTTTAGAAGACAGGAAAACAGATGTTGATAAAGACATTGATTTTTCTTTCTTTAGTAAAGCCACGTAAAGCCACGTTCTTTATTACTCCACGTAAGATATTGCCAAATCTTTATCATAAAGACTTGGAGAAGGTCAAAACCTTCCTCTATAGTTATTTGTTCCAAAAGCTTTAAATGTAGAGATTAAGAGTGGCAGCTCTTGCTGCTTGGAGTGTGTTAAGGAAGTGAGCGTATCTTATTATGATGATGAGACTGAGGCATAGCTTTTCTCTGCATGTTTGTCTATATCCTCTGCAGCTGTTTGTCTTCCTTGTTGTATATCCACCTGCTGGTGCTTTGGACCTTCTGTCTGTCAGCTAGCCTGTTGCTTTCTTTCTGTCTCTGTTTCTCTCCACGTTTTTTTTTTTTCCCCTTTGAAAAAAAAAGAAGGTAGACATAGCCATAAATAAGGTACAATTTTAAGGAGGGAAATCGATAGCAGGACATTAGGCTTTTTATTTGGAGTCTTACAAGGCCACCCTCTCTGTAATGTGCTGAGAAATTAGACATACTGGAAATTCATGGAGTGCTGTACTCTCTCTTTTCCATTTCTCTCTGTCTCTCTCATAGAAACAAGCTAACCTGCGTTGGACAATAATCAACCTTGTTCAACCAGAAAACACAGACACACAGTACCGGCTTGTAAGGCTGAGGCAGGCTTATTATATCAGAGACAGCCGTTTTAAGTGCAGCCTTTGACTGGCATTTATTAAAACGACTTAAAATGACAGAAAAAGAAAACAAACACTTTCTGGTGAGATCTTCTCATTTTCTTGCTTGTACAAGCTGAAAATTTGTATCCAGATTTTCATTGTACCACACATCCACATGCATGCATGCTTCACTCTAAGGCTACACGCCACACGCTTAAAAGATTTAATTTTAGGATTAGGTAAGCTTTGCTTGTAGAAGGTAATTTAGTCTTTAATTACCACAATATTCTCTCCTGTTGGCTACTAGCTAGAAAGTTAACCTCTGGCGCAATACAACATGTTTACCATGTGTAACTTGTGTAAGCAGCCTAGTTGCTATTTTAATTGCTATCTTTTGCAGTTTTAGTGAGCGTGTTGTGACTGACAATAGTTAAATGTAATCCGTTGTAAGACCTCTGTAAGGTTAAAAAGTACAGAGCAGCATCGCCCCTTGATTTATTGCACCATAATTCAGTCATCTGATTTTTGATTCATAAATTATTTTCCTGGTAAGATATCCAATAATAGGCCCAGATCGTTTGCTGGCATTTTCATAATTCATAATGTCTTCATGTGCCAATCGATTTCTCTCATAAGGGAGTAATTTATAAGCCCAGATTTAAAAGTCACACCCAAAAATGTCTGTCTTTAGACATGGAACATCAGTTGTGCTTTCCATTCTGTCAAGGGCATTACCGAAGGATGCAATCACACAGGCAGGAAATTCAGAGTGAAATGAGTTATAATCTGCAGAGGACTATAAATCATACCCCCTAAACTCCACTACACCTCTGCTTTCCACACACACCGTCCCAAACACTGCTGCAGTCATGAGTGCTTGAGCATATGGGTGGGCATGTGCATTCTCATACAAACGACGCTGCACTCACACTTGTACACAAGCTTACCCATGTTTTGTGAATGAGCAAAAGTAGTGAAAGCGCAAACGCTGCAGCTAAATTTTTCTCAGAATAAAGTAATTACTAACATGCGGTAACTTAAGTAATTGACTCAGTTTCCTGTTGCCATTTGCACACCATTTAAAACTGTGGAGGGAAAGTCAATTTCAGAGAAACCACTAAGACTGATCAGTGATTAGAGTCAATAACACATCTGCATGGCCTCTCGTTTGAAGTGCTTATTGAACGGCTTGTTGGGAAAATTTGGTGAACAGTTCTTTCATTTAACAACAACAACAAAAAAAAAGAGTAGCTAGGGCCATATCTTCTCTCAACTTTTCCTCCTCTGCGCTGAATGTTGGCCATAAAATGAGTGTTTTGTGGGTTTTCATGTAATGATAGAGATTTTTGCAATTACTATTTATGGTAGTGGTGAGTGTAATTGCTTTTCTCAGCTCATATCGTGATCATTATCATCACTCCTCTGTCATTCATACCAGCTATGAATATATATTAGGTAGATCTCCTCTATGGGCCTAATTGGAAAAGCATCTATGTGGCCAGGACTGAAGAAACAAGGGAGAAAGAGGGTGACTAGAGGGGAGAAGTGATTGCAGTTGTTTTGCTGTGGTCTCCAATTTCAACTCGGTGTTTGTTATTTTTCACGCAACCGTGAAATGCAAGCCCATTTAGGTAGTGTAATAAAAGCAAATTAGTAGAACTTGTTATATTTCACTATGTTGCGGGGGGTCTACTGAGGCACAGGTGGCCTTTTTTTATTCAGCCCCCCAAAAAGCCAATGATTTGCTATATGTGTCAGAACTAAGACACCGCATACTGCTTTAGTGATGTTTCTTAAACCAATACTGTAAGTACTAATGTTCTGAATCATAAATCATATTTGGTGACTTCACTGTTTTCATTTTGAACTTATTTGCTTGGATCAGTAAGAATGTAAATTTTTCTCACCATAATGCTACTGTTTGCTTTCACAGTTATAACAATACAATGACTATTTGCCTAAATCTCAACAGTAATTGGTTTCATATGCTTTATAGGATAATTACTTTGCTCTCTCTAATTGTCCGTAATTATATTTAATGGATTCTCTGAAAACCTGATCACAGAAATTAATGAAGGGAATACCATTTGTGATGAAAATTTTAACTGTATTACTGCATTGTGCAATTCATATATGGTATGTGTGGTGCAGCTCATTTTCAAGACATGTACAGCTTTTGTAGTTTTGCCTTTGTCAGACAATAAAAATGTGATTGAAGTGCAGACTTTCAGCTTTAATTCAGTGGGTTTAACAAAAAAAATTGCATTAACTGTTTAGGAATTATAGCCTAAATAATTATATAGAATTTTCAAAAGGCTAGAAATCAATTGGACAAATGACTGACAAGCAGTTTCATGGCCAGGTGAGACCTGTTCCCTTGTTATTTCATGACGAATGAAGCAGATATAGTATCTGAAGTTGATTCAAAGTGTTAAATTTGTAAATTTGGAGCTTTTCACTGTAATTTTAAACAAATATGAGCGAGATAGCAAGAGAGAGGTAGGCGTATCACTGTCCAAGTCTACATCCAGAAGACGCCTTCATGAATGTAAATATAGAAGTGTAAATACAACAAAGTGAAAACCACTGGTTACACTCAAGAACAAGAAGGCCAGATTACACTTTACGGGAAAACATCTAAAAGAGCCTGCACAATTCTGAAAAACATTCTTTGGACAGATGAAACCAAACTTAATTTGTACCAGAATGATAGGAAGAGAAAAGTGTGGAGAAGGAGAGAAACGGCTCACGATCCAAAGCATACTATATTATCTGTCAAACATATTGGAGGCCATGTCATGGCATGGGCATGTATGGCTGCAAGTGGAACTAGTCAATAGTGTTTATTGATGATGTGACTGCTGATAGAAGTAGCAGGATGAATTCTGAAGTGTACAGTGTAGCGCTCAATTTCACAGCAAATATGTAATTGCTATGTTAGTGCACAGTGCAAAATATGTTAGTATTTATTTATTTATTTATTTTCTTTACAGTAAAGGTGGCCAAAGTGTTGTAACAAGGATTCATCACACTGGAAACGTAGCAAATCAAAATGGAGCTGTTTAACATATAAAACTAATAAAATAAAGCACACAAAAGTGTGAGAATAATACAGGAAGTTATAGTGTCATGCATTGACTGAAAGCAAAACAACCACGTCTTGCTGCTCCTGAGGAAGATATTGTGCAATTTTTCTACAATCTCCAAATAAAAAGAGACTTCACTGTCAGTTGACATTATATATGTGAAAATGGCTATAATACATGTGTGAATTTCCATTCCCAATAAAAATGACCATTTTAAACTTACTTGACCTAGGTAATGCATCACCTTTATGTCAGTGTTGATCTTAAATGGTAAGTATGCTTTGAGAAATAGTGTGTAATAGGGTGTGTGCATATCTAATTTGTAGTGAACTGGCAAACTCATGCAAAATCATTAATGTGGTTCTTAAAATGTTATGAGATATTTGACTAGACATAAATGCAACATGAAAGAAATGTTAGAATTGGAGCATAGTTTCTAGTTGAAGCCCAAGACTGTAATGTACAACAGCACCAATTAGGCCTCCTGCTGCGGGTTTAATATGAACCCCTAATTGAAACTGGGTGTTGCCTGTCAGTGGTTAGACAAGTGGCGTTAAAATGAGCATTGTTGGTCCTTTGCTTAGAAGGAAAAAAAAAGTACATTGAAAGACACACACAGACACACACACACAGAAAATGCCTATTTATGTATACAGTGTACATACCCCATTCGGTGTGTTATCAGCAAAACACACAACACACACAATCATCAGTAACACCATACCGCTCCCATATAAATCCTTAATCACGTGCAGTACTCTGTTTTATGACTTATACCCAGATCCACTGCGCTGCACAACAAGCTCTTTTATTTTTCCAAGAACAAAATATTCAGGTTTTTATTTGAACTTTTACTAGGCCCGACAACAAATTAGGTTTTATTACAGAAACAGAACCCAGACAACTTTGGAAAATCCAGCCTAGGAAGCCTTTTGTTTTGCCAACAGGCACTGGATGCAGGATGAATCTGGTGATCACATGTGCTGTTAATCCAAGAAAGCTAATTACTAATATTCATGGTCCTTAACATACTGGAGTTAACAGAGTCACTAAAGAAGATGGGAGCTCTGGCAGAAGCACCGAAGCTCCCTGCTGGGCCTGCCATATATGTTTAATAAATACATGTATACTCATTATCTGGAGTTGGAGGAGTCCCTTGCTTTGTTTATTTATTGCTGTGTTTATTTATTACATTTAGGAACAGTTTCCTGAAGTGTTGCTAAATGGAACATTTCAGGAAAAGCAACATTATATTATTGCTAGATTTTCCCTTCATACGCATATTTTATTTGGTAAGAAATGGAAATGGTAAATATCTGGTGAAATGAATGTCTGGTAATTGTTGGCCATTTCAAGTAGGAAGAAAAATAAACTTCTATGTCGCTGTGGAACAGGCAGAGCTGGTGTCCATGATGGCTGTGCTTATGAAAGAAAATTATTGATTGTCATTATCCTACCCATGGGACTCTTCAGTGATACAGAGGACCATTTAAGAGCAGCACTGAGGGGACTTGGAGAAAAGGTTTCCAGTAACATCCTGCTAATAGTCTTCTTACCAAAACCCTTGCTCTGAAAAATTGATATCGTTAAATCTGCCGTACTTAACAGGCAAGTTGGTAAAGTTTATGTATTATTGACAAAAAAGGTTGTCCCAGCCCTAACGTAAGTTGTGGTGCTATCACATAAGATAAAGAGAAAAACAAAAAGGTACATTCTTCTGCTTAAGGTCTCTGTCTCATAGCTCATACATTAGTGAAACCATGGCATGTCAGACATCAGAGGCTGTTTTTCCCCAGATGGAAACTTGTGGAGGAAGTGAGCAACTTTGGTGGCTTGGCAGTAACACACCAATAGAGTCTGGTCACGTCCTTATCCAAAACTCCATGAGAAAGCCCTGATCTCTCTTCCAGATGTAAAGCCATAATGCTAAGCCCAACACCAGATAAGGGTCAAAAGGGGGCTCTCATCGATCAGTTCCAGACTAGAAGTGACTGCCAGGGTCAGGGGAGCATCTCATTATCTGTGATGCAAAACAGCTGAAGACCCAAGACCTTCTCACCTGAGGGATCAACATGGCAGATGACCCATTAATGCCTATAATAGAATGCTAGGTGATAACATGTTTAAGAGGTATTGTAACAGCTCCCTTATATTTAGTTGTAATTTATTTGGAATTTGTTAAAACTTGTAGCTTTTGAGCTCCTTGGAATTATTTGTAAAAATCTTTGCTGGTATTGACCTACTAAAGTTACTGGGATTGATAAAGTCAAACAAGTAAGTGGATCATATCACATCTAATTTTAATTTAACATTTTAAACTGCAATTCTGTCAGTTTTATTACAATGGGCAAATTGCATACCATTAAATAATGTTTAAAAAGTTTTAATTAAGCTGAATTATCAATAAAAGCATTTATCACTGAATTTATTGGTTAATTAAAATGAGTCTGTTTCAGTAATAATGATCAGTTAATTCTTTGTCTTTGATGAAGCAAATTGCTTAAATGGAAAAAAAGACTAAAATTAGTAGCATTGCTTTTTTGTGTTCATTTTATCATATCATTATTATTGTAAATTAAATAACTTCAGGTTTGGGAAACCTTTTGATATAAACAACAAAAGTATAGACAAAATAATTACTTCATTAGAAAAATAATTGAATAATCGATAGCTACAGCTCAGTCTGTATCAATCAAAACAAAAAATAGTCATAATACACAGGATAATATAGTAATGAAATTGAAATACTTTTCACAAACACAAATGCACATTTCATTACTTCATAATGTTACAGAGTACTCCAATTTTTCAGTATTGTTTTCAATCAGGGTCTGAAAAGTATATTGTAGTGGTCCATCAAGGGCCATGTAATATTTCATTAAGGACCATTAGATATGGTGCATCGGGCAGAAAACTTCAAAGCTTTTAGCAGTTAGAGCATTAGTAAATGTGTTTTGCATGCTTGTATCCCAGCAATCATTGTAATGCATCCTTGACATCCATCAGCAGAATATAGAATTCCATTGCTTCAACATTAATCAGACCTTGCCAGATCCATTTGGGTTTTATACAAACATATGAAGTTTAACGTCAAACCAGTAACCTGTTTTCTGCAGCGGTCAAGTTAAGTGGTATCAAATTAATTGGAAATGTTTTTCTTTCTGTGGGAGCCCCCTCAGTGGAATAACAGAGGTATGTGACCTTCCTTCGGCAGTGGGCCGGTAGTGGGTTTTGAGGCATGTCTCTTATCTTCTGTCCAAAATGGAAAGTATAAAAGATGCAGTTCTAAGATCCTAAGTAATCATGTGGTCTGTCGTCTATGATATTTATCAGTGGTGGAAACATGTTTTCAGTTAATGCAGACCAGCAAAAGGTGGATGGGGAAGGTGGTGGATGGTGAGATGGGGGGCACCACAATTTCCATGCATTAATACCAAATAGAAAAAATGAAACATGATCCATGTGCATTTTAATTTCTGCAAGGAAGTACATTAGAGGACCAAACATGCCGCCCTGTGATCATTTATCTGCTAAAGTATAGGAAGAGTATGCACATCTCTTTGCAGCTTAATAAAAGACATATTACTGTAGCTTAACAGATGTTATTCTCCGTCTTGTTATGATATATTATCCTCTTTTTTTCAACTTATCATTGATTAAAAAGATTTGGTCATGAGAAGTCATTCACTGTGGCGAAATATCTGTTCGGAAATTTCACGGCAGTACTATAGCAGACAAAAAAAACAGACGACATAAATCATAACCATATGGGTTGAGTTTAAGAGAAACTATGAGTGCTACATTATTGTAGTTAGAATTCATCTGGGGAATGTGCTGTGAAATAAACATACACTGAAGAATTAAATTAACCTTACAACTATGGCCTATAAAGCCAAATAGAGCATGTTCTGAAAAACTTAACTAACCCTCATACAAGGAATGATGTACATTAAACACAGGAAAGGTCGTCAGCACCACATGTGGTGTCTGTTTTGGTTTTGAGATGTGGAATGAAATGGAGGGAGGCAGAAAAGAGGAAGACACACAGAGGGAGGTCCTCTGAATGTAAACCAAAGCAGAAAATTCTCCTGCCTCACGGGGGAGACAAAACGTGATGTAACTTCATCAGTTCCTCTCCCTTTCCAGGAAGCAGCAAAATTCAGCTATCATTCATTTCAGCTGCACCTGCCCACCCTCTTAGACAAATTCTGATGTCAGAAAGAGGCGTGACTCCTAACTCAATGTGTTGTCCATGTTAGAATGTGGTCTCTGTGAGAGGTCAGTGCCACAGGCTGCCATCCTGCCACCTAAAATGACAATAGATGACGCTAATAGCAGGAAGGACCACAGAGCTTTATCGGATTAGAGACGCAATGAAACCATGACATATTATTGCTGGCTAAACACCAAAATGGGAAAAGTCAGAGATAGCGTTTTGCAAGAGTTTTACTGCTGTTTTATTGCTTGCGCTTGTTTATATTTCACAAGCTCTCTCTGGGCTTTTGTACAGTTCTCCCTATTCTGTGTTTATTTCTTCCTTCCCTGTAGGTTCCTTTTGTTTGTATGATTACTTTGAAATGAGCATGCTTATGTGCTCTCCTATTGGTTTGCATTTTTCTGCCTGTGTTTGAGTTGCCATCCAGGGAAACATAAATGGCAACCCCCCAACGCTCATGTGTGTTTGATAAAAATCTTCCTGGTCTCTCTCCATTTGTCGGCAGCCGCTAACCACCTCCAGCTCTGCCTTCAGCTGCCTCCTATTTTATCATGCAGGCTCTAATCAAAGCCAGGTCTGCTGCGACACACATTCATCACACACACACACACGCATGCATGCACGCGTGTTTTCACACATGCAGACATACAAATGAGTGCACACACGTTCATATCTCTCACACCCTCTCATATGGTTCCAGTTGTCTGTTTTAGCTTCAGTAATAGTATTCCACAATGACCAATAAAATGTTTTGCCACAGGGACTTTTATTTATGTATGTAAAACTATGAGAACAACACGATTTTAGCCATAACCAACTGGGCCAAACAATGACTGTAGCATTCGTTAACATTTCTGTAAAAGCTGCCCACAGGAAAATTGTTAGAGCGAGCAGGTTGTCCCATGTGAATTACCAGATTATTCACAAGAAATCTGCCTGGAGTGTCAATGTAATTTTCAGGCTGTATGGAGCAGATCATATATTACAATATAAATTCAAAATTACTGCAGTATGTACTGGGGTCTGAAGTGGGAGAAAATCTGTTTTCGATTTAGAATAATTGATGTGAGGCTTTTTAGTAAATCAGCGTACTTGGCTATGATTAGACAAGCTAAATTTATAGATCAAAACGTTAACTTGTCAAATGTTTATGAAAGTTTATGATGCATAAATTTATAGATAAATCCCAGTGACACCTCTGCCACATATGGCTTTCTGTTCTTTGAACAATGTTTCATTCAGCCTCTAAATGTACCTAGCCTGAATGTTGTTGGTGTCAACCTCTATTTTCTTGGCAGATTCAGATGACCAAATAGAGAACAGGCAGACACACAAATCTGCAAACACAAGCACGCACACTGTCTCGCAGTGGAATAAACGACGAGCTTATTCAGAACTTGGATAATTCTGAAGGACGACTGAACTAGGGAGTGTTTGTAAGTTACACTGTGGCTGCACAGAAGGCATAACACATGAGCGGCGCATTAACAAAGCAGTAACGGCAGACTTTCGGGCAGAGTAGTTCACTCATGTTTTGGAAACACGATCACTGTTGTTCACGCAACAACATGCATGTGAAGCATTCATAGAAATTCACTTTGTGTTATGTCTGAAGTGCTTTCTGTGTACAAAACGGCTTTAATGTGTGTATGTATGCATACATTTGAGTGTATGTAAGAATTTAAAAAAAAAAAATGTAATGAAGGCTATACTTTTGCATCAACTTTTAGCTATGTTAGCTTGTCAAAAGGTAATGTTTAATTTAACGACAGCATGTTTGCAGCTACCAACACATTATAACTGACATAAGACTGGCAAGGGTGCAGGCCATTATAGAGAAAACAGTAAAAGCAGTTCTTCCATTTACTGTGGGCATAATTTCCTACACACAAGTCATTTACTGCTCTCCGTTCAGTTCAGCCCACAGAAGCTCAGTGGACTCATTGAGATGCTGTTTTAAATTCATTTTCTTTGATTTAAATTAAAGGAGAATACCATTAAATTGAAAAATGATGTTACTGATTTAAGGCAGGACACATTTTATATTGGTGGCTATCAGAGAAACTTGTGAATCTTTTTCTAATACAGCAACTACTTGAAATCTTCCTAGACACAGAAATACTGTGTCTCGACGTTGAAATTCAAAGATATTCCATCTTAAATATTTATGACATAAACTCTTGTAGCCAGAGATGTTTTTAATGGATTTTATTGTTTGTGTTTATGTTCAGCACCAAACTGTAGAGATATAAACGAGACATATTGCATTGTCCAAATGTATTCAGACCCAACTATGAGTATGGTAAAATCCATAAATGTAATAACCAAATAAATATGTACATGTAAGCACCTCTGTAGTGTGTGTATAAAAACACATCTGTTGTAATTGTTTGCTGCCAAATAAATATCCATGAACTAATTCTGAAATAAAGGGTAGAGAGGGGGGACCAAACCCGCCTTTCGGCTGCAGGGAAGGAGGTGGTGTTTGAATAATAATAACAAGTGTTCACGAGGAGGAGCTGACACTGGGGAAATCGCTCTTTGAAAGCCATTAAAAAGACATTCATGCTTATTTATTAGGACATGTAAGCAACAGATCTTTCATTAAAAATACACAGAAAGCTTTATATTCAATTTACATGTATTTAAGGAATTCTGTGTGGATGGTTCATGCCTGTGTGTGTTTGTTGGAAGATGAGGGCTACCTGTATGGAGTTATCTTTCTCTCACACTCACACACACACACACACACACACACACACACACACACACACACACAAAGACCATAGATCTGGGCCAGGGGTGAGGGAGCTTTAGCTGTTTACTTTAGCCATGACTTTATTGGGTAGCAGGAGTTGCCTCCCCTTTTCATGCCATTAATCTTTTGGAAGGTTTCTTCCTTCTGAGATTTTGTTCTCACAATTTGGATCTAAATTTATTCATAGGAACAAACAATTTTGTGGCTTTGATTTGGCAAACAGCAAGGTGCACTGGGAACTTTCTGAGAAAAATGCTCTCAACACTTTTTTTTTAAAACTAAGTAAACAAGGCAATGAACTGTTATACCCTATAATGAGTCATATCATATGCTTCAGTAGCTTCAGTGAGACCTAGAGTCAAATATGCACATGGTTTTCAAGTAATGATTTAAAAAAAAAAAAAAAAAAAAAAAATAAATTTAAAA